>BQNB010070615.1:21940-33066 GCA_026074375.1 Tanacetum coccineum
CTCTTCCATCTGTCTCTACCACACCACCTGCACCTCAACAAACAACAACACCAATTCCTACACCACCAATCATAACCGATGTTCCAACCATCACCACTGCTATTCCTGAATCTGATACACTCTCTGTTGTTTAGCTAAGATTTGCTAAATTGGAAAAAGATGTGTTTGAGCTCAAGGATGTTGATCACTCTGCTGCAACTATTGCTACTCTTAAGTCCCAAGTTCCAACGGTTGTTTATGATTATCTTGGATCTAAGCTTGGTGATTCTCTTCAAAAGGCTCTATGTAAACACTCTGAAGACTTAATCCAGAAACACTCTGTGAAGCCAGCTCCTGAGTCTAGCAACATCAAGACACGAACAATTAATCTTGAAAAAGGATCCGAGAAGAGTGCTTCAGAGATTCTAAAGATCAAGAGGGAACAAGCTGATAAGCAAAGACGGAAAAGTTTACAATCAAGTTCATAGGCAAGGTGTTAGCCTCAAATATTGAGTCGAACAAGGAAGTTCGTTCATTAATAATATTAGGTCTCGGTAAATTTAATTAAGTAACGTTGTAATAGGCTAGATCGGGTAAACGGGCTCGTTAATGTAAGCTAATCGGTCATGTGTATCGGGCGAACGCCAAAGTAATCCCGAGCTCGGCCCGTAGAAATACCATAGGCATGAAAGCCTCATGGTTTAACTATAAATACCCCTCTCCAAGGATGGAGAGGGTGTTGGTTCATTTGTATTTTCTCACACAAGTTTAATCAACCATCTTGTTTCTCTCTCTAAAATTCTCTCCTACCTCTCTCTATAATTTCTTCATATCTTCTTTCTATTTTTCTTGGTTACCATGGTGAAGTGAAGGTGATTTCGGGTTCCGAAATTGTTAGCCTCACTTTTTAGTGAAGTTGGCGTCTTACACTTGAATTGGACTAGTCTTGGACACTGCGTGTCATGCAGGGGTCATTTATGTAAACTCGGAATAGTTTGGTTTTGTTCTTAGTATAAATACCCCTCCTGGCTCTCCATGAGGGGTGGTATATGTTCACTTGTATTTTCCTCTTTCTCTTTCTAATCTAATCTTTCCTTTTTGTGTTCATCTCACCCTCTCTCTACTTTCTCTCACTAAAAATCATAATGTCTCATCTTATGTATTTTGATCAACCAAGACCCCCCGATAAGGTGTTTTCGATCTTTGACATGTGGTATCAAGAGCTAACCGGGGGTGTTTTGTATTCGTGTGTTGTGTTGTCTCGTGGTCACAACTTATTTAAAGCTTATTACATCTTATTTTCTTATTTTCGTGGGCTTATTTCTGAAAAAAGCCACGAATTTGTTTTTTTGTGGTGTTGCAAGAAACTGTGTTATAACAGTTTTTTTACCTATTTTATGAGTTTTTTTTGTCCTTCTTTGTTTTTCAAAAGTCTCAAAAAAGCAGATCTGGTGTTCATTTTTTTGACAACTTATTTTTGACTTTTTTATAAGCTTATATGGGCTGTTAACTGATTCTATGGGTTTGTTAGGGTTTTATGCTTATCTCGTCCCACTTTAAGCTTATCTAGACTATGTTTTGTGGCTTAAACACACTTTCAAAACTGCTTATTTTCTAGAAAAATGGATGCAGTTGAAACAAGACAAGAAAAAACTCAGATCTATTTTTTTAGGAAATAGTACAAGTACAATTTTGTTCTTTTATGGGCGAGTTATACATCATCACACGCGATCTATACGTTTCATTTTGGGCGAAGTATATGTTCGTATGTAGGCGAATTATACGTTCGTATGCAGGCGAAGTATACGTTTGGGTGTGGGCGAACTATACCAAAAATCCTTAGGGCGAATTATACCGTCATGTTGGGCGAACTATACCACAACCTTGGGCGAACTATACATCTGCCAAGCCACGCGATTTATACACCCAACCCTGCCCAAACCGAGTCAACTCGGTCATTACCGAGTTGACCGGGTCAACTCACTGAGTCATGTCTTCGAGTCAAGAAACTGGATAGAAATGTAGAATGAGAGGACAGACTCATTTCACTATAACAACAATCAAAACAATAACCAACATCAAACACCACATCCATCATTCACAAATCCAGATCTTATCCTACACCCTTCGTCACGATATCCACATCAAATTCACATCTAAACCATCATTACTTCTCAACAACTCCTCCATCAAACAACCATCAAGACTCGAATGAAAAATGAATGATAAAGATCTCAGATTGTCCAATTTTTTCTCAAATCTTTTAAGATTTTTTTTAATTGAACATCAATCATCATCGATCTATATAGAGTCATAAACCCTCCTTTGATATACGACGTTGATGAAAGAACAAAGACAAGAGTGTCTCTTTCCCTCATCACTTTGTCTAACGAAAACCAATCACAACAAAACAACACCTACCCGTGACCCTCTATAAACGGATCTTGATGCATCAAAGTCATACTCAAAGAGATTCATGGGTTTGTGTTTGGTGTTCGTTTCTTATAAAATATAATGAGACAAATTGGTTTCTTATTTATGAGTTGGTGATTCATGGGTTATTGATGAAAGGAGTTTGGGAATTTGAATAACTCTATGAGATATAAGGGAGGCCATGATCTATTTTTGGTATTTGCTGCATTTTGTTTTTTAAAGTGAAATGAAGAGTGGTGGCTGCGTGGTAAAGAGGTTGTGAGATTAGGGATCCCTAATTATTAGGTGGTGTCTTATATAACCATATAGATTTAGGGTTGATACTATAATAGAGTCAAATTGTGGGCCAGTTGGTTTGTGCAAAAACAAGTGGGCTGAATGTTCAATGAATTAGATTATGGGTTGTTTAAAGATTAAAGGCATGGGCCACTTACTAAGTTGCTGTTGGGCTGGTGGGTTCATACAAAGCGGAGTATTGCACATATTTAGTGGGTCAAGTATAAGATGTTGGTAATACTCGAGTTATCGGATTAAGCCGGGTATTAAAACAATATCATAACGGGCAATGTGTATGAGGCCAGGTTTTATTACTTGGACGGCCACGCTTATGGTTTTTTTAGCCGATATCCGTTAACAATCATGACACATCAAAAAAAATCACGAACAACAACACAACAAACACAATACATTACACTACAAATAATAATCCTTATCAAAATTCACCTTCATTCGTAATGGCTAGTATTGAATTTTAATGACTACGGGGTTTTTGTACGATGTTACTTATTTAGGATTGAAGTAGACTTTCACGCGGAGTGTACGTATTTTGTCTTTGATTTTCTCTTTAACAAAGATGACTTGTTAGGGCATATATGGTTTGTGATGAAGACTTGATTTATCTAGTTATACCTGATGTAAGGAGTTACATTGTAGTACTCACGGGTTATAGCTATCACTTTAAGGAGTTACATTGTAGTACTCAGTATCTCACATAGTTGAGGAGTTTTTCAAGAGGTGTTGTATTTTTTGTATACTTTTGGGTGAGTATATGGTACTCAGATATTTGCCTCTGCACCGTTCCTTCATCACACGGATAGTACAAGATTAAGTCACAAGTGAAGGATTATGCTTCAATCAATGGTCATCAGTATTAGCCGACAGAATAGATAAGGGGATTTAGATCAGGTTGATCAAGAGAGATTTGTAAAGAGAGTACCAACAGCTTCTCACAGAGTATTGCTTATGCAATCACGGGCAAGCTATGTAAGCAGTTCCAGTTGGCATATGATGTGCACATGTGTAGGATGATTCCTCAGTTAGTCATCATCCTGGAGCGAGAAATGTGTACATCTGATACTTATTGATTTTTAATGTTACTGTTTTGATGTTACAGTTTCGACTACGCAGCGGGATAAATTGCTTTCACTCGGGACTTCGTTGACTTTGGTGAAGCAATTAAAATAGGTACATCCGGGACTTAATTGACTTGGATGTTACCGTTTAGACTACATAGGGGGATAAATTGCGTACACTCGGGACTTAATTGACTTTGGTGTAGCAATTCATATCTAAACTTTCCTGGAGGGAGAAAATTGCATTTTCGGGTCTTAATTGATTTTGGTACTACGGTTTCGACTTCTAAAAGGGGATAAGTGTGTACTTTGGGCTGAATTCAAACAAGACTAGAACGCTTCAAAAGTGAGATGATGTTGATGATATCATCCCTCCCTCAAGAACGGTGTATTAATTCTTATCAGTCTCATGGGTGTCTGTTTGGGAGGGAGCTGCAGATTTCAGCAGTACGTTCGTCTACAAGATGAAGAAATAAAGCTGGAGTATACAAGTACATCGTCGAAGATATTCTCAGGGAATACTAGACTTCATTCTTGTAACACCCCCAAATTGGGTCGCAGCGGAATAAGGGTCCGGGGCGTGTTACTTCATAGATCAATAACACAAGATATATATAGAACGACCAAAAAGTCGTTTTAAAACCGATACATTGGATTTAACAAAAGACTTAATACAAAAGCATATAGCTTTACTTGTTCATTGTTGAATATTTCAAAAGTTGACAATACATTTCCCAAAATAAAGTGTTGAAGACATGTCAAGAAGTTATCCTTAGCAGTATGATTACAGTGTGTTCGCCTACAAGCTAAAGAAATAGAGCTGGAGTATTCAAGAAGATCAAGGTCGTTGAAGACAATCTTAAGGAATACTAGACTTCATTGTTATCGTGTTGATAATCCTTATCAGTTTACTTTATTTTTGCTTGTAGGAAACATTGTAACCAATTCACGTGTGACACCATCTTGGAGGGAGATTGTTATCCTTACTATTTTGTAAAGCTAGCATCTTACACGTGAATTGGACTAGCTATAGACCAACTACTAAATGTAGGGACAATTATTGTATATGTGGTATAGATAGCTTTGTGTTAGGCTATAAATACTCCTCATGACTCTCCATGAGGGGTTGGTTGAATCATTATGTAAACTTCTCCTTTTCTTAATAGACACATAGTTCATTTCCTTTCTCTCTCTAACTTTCTCTTACTAGAAAAGAAGTTTCATTTACTTTTCTTTGATCAATCAAGACCCCCCAAATAAGGTGGTTTTGTATCATGTAACACGAAGAATTTGATTTAAATAATGAATCCTCATTGTCCAAATACAATAAAGAAAAACGAAAAGTTTTATACTGAAATGATTCATTACCTCTTAACGTAGTTTTTCCCAATAACATAAAATCCAAAAAGGACATTGATGATGATGAAATCAATGTAACATAGTCTTCAGGAAGAAATGCAATGAACATCTATACCAAAGGTTCAGATAAGCCTCTAAAAACAGGTCACGGTAAAATTAGAAAAATCTTCAATGTAAGAAATTTTATTATAGAATTAATTATTAATATCGACCCCAAACGGTATTATAAGGATGGTGTTCACACAAAAATATTACGGATGCCAAAGTACGTTTTTCTTTGTTAAATATTTGAAAAATTGGTCTTCAAGAATGAATACGGTGTATTAAGGTACACCTATACGCCGTATCAATTTATTGTCCAATACACCGTATTGGACAATTCCCTATATGGCGTAGGAAGCGTGGGTATAAAAACCCAGCATATACACCAGATTGTTATTCACACGCACTTTTTACTCTACATTTTAAAAGAAAATTTACCGCGCCTTTTAATCTTAAAAAATCAAATTCTTGTTTATGTATTTCTTGCCTCCTTATCATAAGGTATGTTAATCTACTCTCTTTATCTTTTTGAATTGAATTAGGGTTAGGGGTTTGATTTCGAATTAGGTCTTGCATTTTGCCATATATACCTATTGAACACCCACACTGCGTTTGATAACTTTTTTAATAAGCATTTGT
The DNA here is from genome assembly GCA_026074375.1 of Tanacetum coccineum. Taxonomy (NCBI): domain Eukaryota; kingdom Viridiplantae; phylum Streptophyta; class Magnoliopsida; order Asterales; family Asteraceae; genus Tanacetum; species Tanacetum coccineum. The sequence continues at coordinate 27,745 of BQNB010070615.1, forward strand.
GACTAATAGGGTCATGGGGTCAAACGGGTAGAAACGGGGAAACCCCATTCTTTTTACTACTGATACGATACGGTGTATCTATCCCTAATGGATACGGCATATCGATTGATTTTTCCCTAAATTTAGAAACCTATACGACGTATCCATTAGCTTAGATACGGCGTATAGACCCCTTTTGAAATCCTTTCAGCATAATTCCATATATGGCTTATTTAATCTACCCTATATGCCGTATCTTCATAAAACCTCTATACGGCGTATTCATTTCTCCATTTAAGTCTGATATACCCCTGGAACTAGAATAGTTAAAAAAAGTTATTTTATCTGTGTATGATTCTGTATTACTTGGCAGAGATGGCACCTTAACCATCTAAGGATCAGAGACACCCATTGGTTCAGGTACCAGGTTGAGGATACACTGAGGAAATATATCTTGCACAAGCTAATGAGCAGAGGCTTGAGACATAGGGGTTAGGTCGGTTAACGTGTACACATTCTGTATTTTGCTGGGTTAACCGAGGGGATGAGGAAGACTCTAGCGGATAGATTGAGGATGGTTTATACTAGAGATGAGGGGCAGGGCTATTTTACAAGTCATGCATGGAGGATACTATTCGAGACTAGGGAACCATTGGTGCGGGAGTTTATTTTGAAGTTTCTCAGTACTTATAGGATGAGCGATACGGAGATGGGTTTGGACGTTGCTGACACTTTAATGTTTTCAGTTGGTGGAGTTAGGCGGAGGGATGACTTGGAGGCAGTTATTTTTGGCGTTGGGTTTACATACCGGAGAGGAGATGGCAGAGGTAGTTTTAGTACTTATTTGGGCTGGTCAGGTGAGAGAGAAGTGATCTCCGACCAATGCGGATCTTAGGTATTATTGGATAGAGATCTCGTCTGACATGGACTTCTTAGGGCCGACCCCCTCTTATGCTTTCATCTGAGACCCTGTAAGGAGATTATGCTACATAATGATTGTCACACCCCGCCAAGGCGGAAACGCGAGGCGTAACGAGAATGGATATCATCACAACACAATGGTGTCTACTATAGAGAAATCTAAATGAAGGAAATAACCAAATGGACACTATGTGTCATGAAAATACCCAACACAAGATAAAGGAGTCTTGCATTACTAAAGTAATGTCGTACACGAATAAAATAATCCAAATACTAACAATCTCCAACAAACATGTATCAAGCAAAACAAATGTCATAAATGAAAAGACTAGAAAAGACAACTCCACAAGCAATGCCTAGGGTTCTTTAGCCACTCTTCCTAAACATCCTTCTTATCAACACGATACTCACCTGAGATGATGCCTTAAAAAACGTCACAAAAGGCTGGGTAAGAGTCATAGGTTTTACGACACAAATACAAGATTCAAATCAATTACTGTGATTAATAAAACAAAACATGGCAGGACAGTTAAGCTAGCAATTATACAGGCTAACATACAAACGCACAAACAACCATAACTAGGACGGAACGTGTCCCCTGATCCAATGCATATCTCACCATAAACGGGTAGGAAACATTTCCCTCGATCCAAAAACTCATAACATGGGGTAAGATACGTACCCGATCCCAAATATGTCACTTACGCACCTAAAAGTCTACCAGCTAGAACTTATACTTAGGCATGGACCAACACAACATTGAGTATTATTTCAACCCTCCAATTAGATTTAAATAGGTAGAACCACTACCCTCTAATCAGAATCACACAAAATTGAGTCTTATTTCAACCTCAGTTGGATTTAAATAGGTAGAACCACTACCCTCCAACCGGAATCACACAACAATAGGATAGGCGTACCCCTCCGCTCCAACCAACCCATTACACACAATAAAGGACATCACATTAATAAACCCACATAAACTATTTCATGCTCAAGTTAAAAACCACATAATCACAGCAATTAAAACTTTTCAAACCACAAGCATCATTTCCACCCCAATAAATCATAAGAAAAGAGGGGCTATGAAACTCACCTGATAGCACAAGAAGGCTTCCAAATACTAATCACAAAAGCTACACAAATACAAATACCAAAATGTGTTTTACACGCGTCCAAGCTAAAAGTTTCATGTCTTGTAACAATCATATGATGGATGTATAAGGGTTTAAATTAACCATCATGGGTCACCCCGAGACACCATCCTAAACTTAACCACTCATTAACTCTCTCCTATAGTTACTTACTAATTAAACCTTTAGATTGCATTTGAATGATTTTAGCATGACTTTTCGTACCCAAAACCCTTACTTAATGACCCTCATAATTCATACCAAAAATCACCATGTTCATTTATGAGTATATTAACTACATTTGGATTTCCAAAATCCATTTACATGCACAAGTACTCCTAAGAAAATCTACACTCCAAAAGAGTCCCAATTAGGATCTAATTGCACACTAAAAATTTTGGACTTATCAACCATACTTAGACATAAATTTAGAAGGTATCCTTCTGGGGTTTCTCTATATACATATGGATCTTAACTACTGTAGAAGGGCTAAGCTCAATTAGAATTTTATGTTAGGGTTTTACCCTCACAAACATGACCTAAATCAGACCTGTATTTACTGTTTTGACAACTTTTAGTATAACCAACATTTGAATGAATTCCCAACCTTAAAAACTTTCGAGGCCAGATTTTCTGGAAAGTAAATTCAATGAGCTAATGTTTAGAGTCCATAAACACTCAAAAACCTATTACCAACATAGAGATATTCACTTGTAAACACGACCCTAAATTCTTATTACCCTAAATTAAGTTTTTAACCTAACTAATTGCATGAGCATGACCCTAATCAAGCCATAATCATTCTATCATCATCAAATATCATTAATATTATGAATTTTATGAAACCCTAGAATCCATCATTGATTTGGTTACATGATTAAAAAGTTAAATAAGAATAGAATAAATACCTAGCGCTCTTACTTGCTCCTACGCGATCTAGCTCTTGAATTCTTGAATCAAAACTTGTTTTTCCTTGTTCTCAGGGGCTGAGGTCGACACCATGAGAGGAGGAGCAGGAATAAAAACCTAAATTATGAAGGGTTTACAGGTTTTAATAAAAGTATACAAGTCCTAGTCCAAATCAAAAACCTTTTTCCCTTTTTTTTATCTACAAAATTCGTATTTATGTATGTATGGGAAAAAATATTTTTTATTTTATTTTATTTTTTAGTTAATTAATTTCCTTCAATACCTTAAGTTTAAAAAAAACTAAGCTAATTTTATAAACCTTTTCTCATAAAAACTACCTTCTAAATATAACCTTCATTTCACCAAACCACTTTCTACTTTTAGAAAGTTTGCTATAAACTTCTATATTTCACTAACTTATTTAATTTCTAAAATAACATACTTTCCATAAAACTCAATCTTTAATTTTTCTTAAAAATTTAATTTGACATAGCATACATTGCGACTTGCCAATCATTTCATTATCACACATTTGTGAACACTGGAATATCCCGACCACTTTAACACACATATTGAATCAAAATGAGATGCCCATACAACTCAAAATGATCTTAAGCACATACTTAACTCACTTAGCACACATAAAAATCATACTATCAATTCCATTGTCACAAAATGTGAACAAAATGAAAACACCATCATTAACCATAAAATAAATCAAAATGAGACGATCACGCTCCATAGATTGATAACCAAACTCACATAAGATACATAAACACTCTAGTTTTAACACATAATAATATACCTTGGGTTAACACTATCAGTTTGACTAACAGGCTCAAGACACGGTTGTCACAGTATCCCTCCTTTAGGAAATCTCGTCCCGAGAATTTAAACTAGCCGATTCATCAGCACGATCAACAAACAACTAAGGATACTTAGACTTCATATAATCTTTGCGCTCCCAAGTGAACTCGGGATCACGCTTTGAATTCCAACGAACCTTCACAAGTGATATCTTACTACGTTTTAAACTCTTAATTTCACGGTCCATAATCTCTACAGGTTCCTCAACAAAACGAAGAGTTTTGTCAACCTTAATTTCATCCAATAGCATATGCAGGCTAGAATCCGCCAAACATTTCTTTAGGTTTGACATGTGAAACGTGTCATGTATACCACTCAATTCCTCAAACAATCTTAACTGATATGCTATAGGACCGATCCTTTCAAGAATCTCAAATGGCCCTACATACCTAGGGGCTAACTTACCTTTCTTTCCAAAACTCTACTAGTGTCAATAGTATCGGCTAGGGATGATTAGTGCCACAAACTACAAACCACAGGGATGATTTTTGCAGTTTACTCTAGCTCTTTTGTTGATCTCTCGCCGCTTAGGGCTTTTCCTTTACCAACACTACCTTATCAGTCGTTTTCTTGTATTAACTCAAGTCCAGTCAAACTACTCTTTCCAATCTCTACCCATAGAACAGGCGACCTACATTTCCTTCCATACAAAGCTTCAAACGGAGCACACTGAATGCTTAAATGATAACTACTACCAAATCGATAACACATGCCCTCATTATATCTTCCAAAGTCTGACTCATACGTTCACTTTATCCATCCGCTTGAGGTAACTGATATAATTTATAAAATTTTGGCAAATGTATTGGTCCAATCATGTTGCATTATAATTTCTATTTCTTCTTTTTTACTCTCCACACTTCATTGTCAAGTCATTGTGTGAATATAATTTTATAAACATTTTGTGGATCTAGCTTGGTAAAATTATCAAATACTTCCCACGTTGACTAAATACTCTAATAAATTATGATAGAAAGATGGAAGAGAAAAGAAGAGAGGTCTTACAGGTCTGTTTTGACGCGCGAATTTCAAAGCTTTCTCTAGCTTTGGGACAATATCGTCTATATTTGGGCGTTGCGATGGTTCTTCGTTCAAGCAATCGTAAGCAATTTCTGTAAAAACTTTGAATGACTGCGGATCTATTTGTTTCGAGATATTCCACTCAACTATGTCCTCTAGTTTTTCTTCTCGATAATGAAGAATGGCCATTGGAGCCAAATACTTGTTATCTTGGTCGTCGTTGATTACGGCTTTTCTACCACACAGTAGTTCAAACATCACTATCCCAAAGGAGTATATATCGGACTTATGGCTCACAATCTTTGTCTCTATATATGTCGGGTCTGTATACCCCTGGCCCTCCATATCCCAAACTTTATCAACATGGAATGAATGATGCCTCTGAGTTGCTTCAATCTTCATGGAAAGTCTAAATTCAGATAACTTGGGTTCCCAATTATCATTTAACAGAACATTCAAACTGTCGATGTTTCTATGGATAACACTAAATTCA
>BQNB010070616.1:0-30863 GCA_026074375.1 Tanacetum coccineum
CATTTCTACCAATTGTGAATCCAAATACTCTCTAGTGAGACCTTCATCCCCACTGTTACTATTTGCAAAAACCATTCTTGTGTTTGGTGCCATTGATTTTTGTGATTGTGTGTTATTAAATAATGTTTATTGCTAGTTATCACTCTCTTCCCTTTAGTCGAATAACAACTAACAACTAATTCGTTCTTGGCCAATTAAAATTAACCAAAACTGACCATTAATTCAAGAACAGAGAATTTAACCACTTATGGGCTGTTCTTGTGATCACGATGGATATTTGACACTTGGTCTTGTTTTAGAGAGATAACACCCAATCTTGATCAGAATGCCAATGTAGCAAACTGATTCTTAAGTAATTGAACACCAGACTACAGAAAACTCATCGGAAAACTAATTGTTTGACCGGAAAAATAACTGTTTGAAAATTTGTAATAAAACAATAACTGAGTTTCCAGGATGGCAGCTTTGATACCACTTGATATGGACTTATAGGAGATTAAGAACCTCAAATAAGAACTAATAAGAAAACTGGAATTACAAGAACAAGAATGCAATTCGAAATTAACAAATGATTGGTTATTGGATTAATGAATTGTTACCAAACAGTTACAAGTAGGAAGAGTAATTTGTAACAATTGATTAGCTATCTAAAATGAAGAGGAAATGGGTATTTATAATGTGGTTGAGTTTTGGCCTGTGCAAACTTGAATTGTGAGTTTTGGCGCGTATCAGGTGGCTGGCTAGGAGTTGTTTTTTTAACAATGCCTAGGAGTTGTTAGGTAAAGAGACAATGCGCGTCTATTTGTGCGGGTGGGTGTACCAAACAAGAAACATAGGGATGGAAGGATGATGATATCACTAGTTTAGCAACCATTTGGAAGCTAGGCAAATAAGCAAAGCTAGCGTAGAAGAGAAAATCGATGATGGCAGAAGATAAGACCGGCGATAACTTGTATTCAAGTGAGTCATCTTCAAATTAACTATCTGTTATACTCACCATAGCCTCCATTTATCAATTCTGCTATATATATTTACATTGAAACTATATATGTCTTGTATTATTATCCATAGCAGTATTACTGGATATTTTTTTTACCATTCGTCTTCAATTAGGGTTTATGAGTAAAATAAAACTCAATTAATTTGGGAAAAAAATTGAAATTGAAACACTCAATGATAGCAGATTATGGGGACCAAGTTATACACATGCATGCTAACAACAACTTAACCACCTTTTTTATCTTCTAGAAGCAACAACATCTTGCTAAAAAGTATATTTGTAAGGCGCGTCAAAACAGCCTAAGGAACATACAAACATCAAACTCAATTCTTTGTGACAATGATGATTGAGAGTGTAAAGATGTACTACCTTTTTGAACTCGTTAGGATTGGCAATGCCTTTGATTTAGATCATAGTGTGGGTTGCGTTTTGAATTCTAACAGAGTAGACACCATAACGTGACTGTAAAAATCCTGAATAAAAAAAGAGATAATTATAATGTATGTATGATTATTAGTGACTAGTACTGAAAAGAGGAGTAAGGTTAACTTGTTGAACGATAACATCAGAAATGGAATGCAATTCAAGAGGACATGTTTCTCTATACTAGATGACCCGCGCAATGCGACGGCGGGTACCCGGTAACTAAAAATTGTGGCGAGCAAACGTTGTTCATTTACATGTAACCACTATGCATTTATGGCCATGTAACCACTATGCATTTATGGAGGAAGTTATTAGATTAATTGGCCAATTAATGCTCATAACTCCTTTTGACCAGGAGTTACAAACTCTTTTAAATGGGCTATTATTAACACATGCTAGTTAAAAAAACGTATAAATTAAATCTCGTGTGAATATAAAAATGTGTATGGTGAACATTGACTAATGACTTTATATCTTTCTCAAACAAGAAATGTTTTGGTCCCTTAAAATTTTTTAGACTTCTAAAATATAATCACACGGGTACCCGCCGCTGTAACGGCGACGGATACCCTGTGACTATATTTTACGGTGAGCAAATGTTATTTGGTTAAACATTTTTCTAACAACAACTCTACAAATGAATGATAATTTAAATTAAAATAACTTTAAGCAATAACAATGCAAAGTATTTCATATCCACATACACATAAGATCCAAACAAAAGAAAGGAACACATAAGTAGCATCTTTGAAACATAAGTTAAAATAAACCAGTACCCGCGCGTTGCGGCAACGAGTTCCCCGTATAATTAAATCTTTCGGCGAGGGGCTAGACGGGGTTCAAGGACCAGAAGAATCTTGGGTGGCTGAATCTATTGTGTGTGAAGTATAATTAGATTGTGTTGTAGGTTTTTGATTCTTTCATAAACAATGAGTTCTTTTTATATTAAGATTTCATAACTAACATTTTTATGTATATTAATAATTTTTTTAAGTTTTATATGTTATAAATATTTTAAGACTTATTTGATCATTAATACGGCGGTTACAACTTTGAGGTTACAAGTATTGATTAAGTTTTGAAATCCTTCCATAACAAGAAATGTTTTTTACTTAAAAATTTTAAGACTTCTAAAATTAAAATGAGCTAAATGCGTAGTAGAGATTAAGGACCCCAAAACAAATAGCCGATGGTTTAGTTACCTACAAATATATAATTAGTGTAGTTTAAAAGGGAGGGAGGGAAGGCTATATATAATTAATAGTAAAAGTAGAAAATGAATACAATAACTGACATTGTAGACAATGGAATTGAAATTAGACTAAGTTCCTTCATGCACAACAACTAGGATCCACTTTCCTATGTTTACTTACATGTATTCAGTTTCCACTAGTGTTTAGCATATCATGACTTGTTTCCTTTCCTATATATATATATGTGTATGTAACCCTTGAATCGAGTAAAACAAGAAGAAAATCGATCAAAAATTATAGTTTCTCTCTAGTGTTCTTGGAATCTCGTTTCTTATCTAGTTCTTAAGAGTTTGACCATCTCAAATCGGTCTCATAACACTCTAACTGAAATTGAATCAAATTACAGTTGATTAAACAGTTTGAAAACGGAATTTAAACACAAATGTGTCCTCTGTAATCAAAACTGCAATGATTATATCGAATTGGCCGGAATTTTAATAACTTCACCAAAAATAACCATTTTTATGATCGGATAAGATAACGGAGTTGCCAGGAAATGACACGTTCTTCCAGAAATTAGCAAGTGAAATGAAGAAGAATAGTTCAAAAATAGTAAGTTCAATAAGGAAGAACGAATCTCGAATTGACTGCACGAATAATTGTGTTTAAGTCTTTTACGGATTACAGAGCGGAAAGGAATTGGTTACAATTAACAAGCTTTCTAAAAATTAACAGAAATTTGGTTTTTAGACAAACATACCAAAAGTCGGTAGCTCCAGTTCTTGTTTATCTATTTCATTTACTTAGGGTACAAGGTACTGAGTATAATATTTGCAATATAACATATCACTATTTCTTTTGGTTGTTGTTCAATTCTTCATGTTTAGTAATGATTCTAAATTATGCAGTTGTTAAGACCATCAGCGGGTTATTCAGGAGAAGATCAAATCTTGCATTAATGAATGTTTCTCGCTTTGATACAAGATGGTTGATTCAATTTTGGGCACCTGTAAATATAAGCGGGAGACAACTACTTACATCTTTCCATCAATCTTTTGCATCATGTAATAATCATGACACACTCCTCCAAAACCACAGGTTGCATTTTGAAAGGTATGCGTGTAGTATTGATGATCATGTTAACAAAGAAGAAGACGACCCTATGATCAAAATTATTGGTGGTCCAGTTGCCATGGCATTCTTGAACAATTTTCTAGAGGTGGTTCTGAATAGGAATGCCAATGACCTGGAAAATCCATTGGTGCATTCTGCGTTAGAATGTAAATTGTCGTCTTCTTTATTCCTGCCTATTTTTAATTGTCATCCTTCTTCTGAAATAAAACACGCATCTTGTGTTGATGTTATTGAGTGTTCAGCCATGAGGACGGGGTCTGGTCTTGTTCGAGTTTTAAATGAACTGAAAAGTGGACTAGAGGTATCATATTTGTATCTAAAATAAGATATGTGAATAAAGTCATTCCCTTTAGTTAAATTTCATCATTTTAGGATTTTGAAATTGACTTTGAAAACGCTAATTTCATCTCGTTGGTATCTAATTGCAGAGAGTCAGTCTGAATATGTTTCATGTATAACAATGTCAGCCATACAAGGTACACATGTTTCTCATCTTCTTTTGTCATCATTGAATGAAACGATTAGCTATTCGATTTAAATACTTGCATGTAATTCTTTGACTCTAATGGAATAGACTATACCCAGCCTCAAACGCGCTAGAGATGAAATTAAAGAGGCATTAGCAGTTGTTTATGTTGTGGATGGCCTAGGTACTTATTCTTCCTATGCCAATTAGCCTCTATGAAGGTATTGGTGTTAACCATGTTTCTGAGTTTTCTGAAAGGGTGTTTGGGACTAGGAATTGCAGTGGGTGAAAATGGGTCTGATATGGCAAAAAGCACTTAACAAACGACACAAGGTTTATAAACATTAACTACATTATTAATCTGAATTACAATATGTTACATATATACTATGTGAACAGGCACATTGAAAGGGTGTGTTGGTTCATTCTTGAACCAACAATTATGCCCCTTTGACAATAACTGTCACACAACAGAAATAACTGTCATGATTTATGATGTCGGGTATAGGGCCCATACATCTTAAATATCTAGCAGGCTGCATATTGCATAAGTCTTAAGCCTGCAGTCTAAGCCTATTAGCTCAATAACGTAAATCTAACTATTGTTTCTAAACATAAATAAGGAAATCAAGCAAGTTCTTATGATTCTTAATACTCCAACATTCTCCCCCTTAAGATTATAAGGGCTTAATATTCCTTCCTTGTTGTCTGTCTTTAAGTGATGATTGTGAAGTCATCACTTGATGTGCTGTGAGAATCTCTTCCTTCTGCAAACTTTGATGTAGATGGCTCCTTATAAGATGAGTACTTGATTTGATCATTCTCTCCTTTCCTTGTTGGACATTCAAATGCATAGTGTCCAAAGTCCTGACATTTATAGCATGTCATTTGTTCCTTCTCATAGTGTGTAGATTGTTGTTGCTTGCAGTCCTCTTCTTCCTCTAACTTGATCCTAAAGTGCTCTAGCTTCTCCTTCCCTTTCTCTGCAGCATTTGATGCACCTATCTTACCAATGTTCCAATGGTATTTTTCAAGACTTTTTGAGTCTTCTCCTCCTCTCATAGGATCCTTTGGTGCTTTGGCTATCTTATAGTAGGAGACAAAGACTTCCAAGTAAGTCATATAGCACTTCCTTATTTCTTCTTCATCTGATCTAGATAGCCCAAGTATCTCTGCAAGTGCACCAAATTCTTGGCCAAACTGCACACTAAGGTAGCCTCCCATACAATCCACTAGTTTATGCAAATCAAAAAGGTATATAGGTACTCCATGTATTACTGGTGGTATTGGTCCAGGCAATGCCCTCTTCAAATAATGGTTATAGAACCATTTAAGGACCTTATCAAATATCTTTCTATATGCATCCCAGTCTTTGCTTATTATGTCATCTTTCTTGATCAAATTCAAAAAGGCCACAAATCCATGGAAGGTGTGAACTTCTGATGAATCTGTATCTTCCACAAGTCTTGGCATCTCCTCATCTCTTTCCCCCCCCCCCCTTTTCCTGTCCATATTCTGTCCATTGATTCAAAATAGTCATCCAAGTAATCATTATGCCTTTGTCGCATCTTGTCTACATCCATATTATGTCCCTTTTGCTTCTTAAACATATACTCCAGTGTGCATCTATCTCCCTCAAAGATGATGTCAAAACCTTGTTGTTTCAACAGGTTTATTGAGAGTATATGAAGTGATTTCAGGCATAATGCACCCCTGGAATCCAATAGCCATTGCTACCCATCTTGATCACAATCTCAACCCATACCAAGATGTAAAAATGTAACTTTTTCCTACCCCTCAAATTTTTCCACCAAGAATTCTTCTTTGAAGTTTGTAAAGAAACTGAGATTGGATGTTAAGTGTTTGTTTGTTGAAGTACTCACATACTAGAAATCATCCCATGTACCCTTGTCTATCCCTTTGATAATACCCCTAGTTTTGAAATGGATAAATTCTGGGTATTGTAGACTTACAGTGGGTTGGTCTTGTTTCTTTGATGTACATCTATTTGAAAAGTGTCCATGTTCTCTGCATCTGAAACACAAGATCATACTCTTATCTACAGGAAATTTTCCTTCTGTGATCCCAACTGCATCATCCTTGATCTTGGTTGGACATGTTCTTGTTATATGTCCATTCTGGTTGCAATAGAAACAATTATAATTTGCATATTTGTTTTCTGGTATTGAAGCATTGAAGGCTTCAACTTCTTCATGTTTTTTCTTTAACATGTTTCTGCAGTCTCTTGTTATCTGTCTCATACATCTGCCTATCCTCTCTTCCTTTTCTCTCTTATTCTATCTTTGTGTAAATTCAGTTTGTGTAATCCTTCTTAGTGGCTTCCCCTGGATTTTGCTCTGACACCACTGTTGTGGCCAAAACCACAAGTTGCATTTTGAAAGGTACGCGTATAGTATTGATGATCATGTTAACCAAGAAGAAGACGACCCTATGATTAAAATTATTGGTGGTCCAGTTGCCATGGCATTCCTGAACAATTTTCTAGAGGTGGTTCTGAATAGGAATGCCAATGACCTGGAAAATCCATTGGTGCATTATGCGTTAGAATGTAAATTGTCGTCTTCTTTATTCCTGCCTATTTTTAATTGTCATCCTTCTTCTGAAATAAAACACGCATCTTGTGTTGATGTTATTGAGTGTTCAGCCATGAGGATGGGGTCTGGTCTTGTTCGAGTTTTAAATGAACTGAAAAGTGGACTAGAGGTATCATATTTGTATCTAAAATAAGATATGTGAATAAAGTCATTCCCTTTAGTTAAATTTCATCATTTTAGGATTTTGCAATTGACTTTGAAAACGCTAATTTCATCTTGTTGATATCTAATTGCAGAGAGTCGGTCTGAATATGTTTCATGTACAACAATTTCAGCCATACAAGGTATACATGTTTCTCATCTTCTTTTGTCATCATTGAATGAAACGATTAGCTATTCGATTTAAATACTTGCATGTAATTCTTTAACTCTAATGGAACAGACTATACCCAGCCTCAAACGCGCCAGAGATGAAATTGAAGAGGCATTAGCAGTTGTTTGTTAATTGCATAACTTAATTCTTGCTCAAGTTTGGATCCCTTATGAGAATGAGAACCATGATCAGGTATCTTCTTCTTTGAGGGACACACAGATGGAACAAACGTTTGCGGTTAAGTTGTTTGGTTATCATAGTGTTTTCGACGATAAGGATATTTCTTCATCCATTACGCCATATCATGATACTTGTGATATGTTTCCTTTGAAAATGGGGGAGGGACTTGTTGGGAAGACGCTCCAAACCTACAAAACACACTTCTACAAAAATATTGGTAAGCTGAGTGATAATCGGCTATTGATGTTGTCACTCTTTGGCGAAAATAATGTTAGTTGTCTGACAATATGCTTGAAGAGAAACCACACCAGAAATCTTGTTTATGGAATTGAATTCTTGTGGCACGAAAGTTGTAACTATCATAACTTGTTACCTTCACTGTTAATAACACTAAAAAGGTTTTTGCCAAGCTTCACATCTGCATTTGATGTAAAACTTGGTGATGAGTTATGTGTTCTAGTTGTTGACAACACTGAGAGAAATATCATCAGATGCTCTTATAATTCCAATGGAAACAAATTATCACCCCTACAAAGCAACACAAGTTAAACCCCATTACTTCGAGAGGATGATGTCAATGAATTTTTTGTACGAGCCATTAAAAAATCTACGAGGAACAGTTATGGTAATTTTAATCTTCTGTTTTTGTAACTTGTTTTGGATATCGTAAACAACCCTCTTTTCCTATGCTTGTTCATATTTATTTATTTTTACAAACATTAATACACAATTACAATGCTTTTGGCATTTTAGAGTGGCAGGGAAGAGACTTTCCCAAGAGAAAGCTAAGTGACTGGTTTGGCCGAGCTTAATTTAGTGAAGCTGATTCATCTGCCAGCGGTAGCTGTAGCAACAACTGTGCAAAGTCTCCGGATATAGTTAGTGTGATGTTTAAAGCAGAGTATGGTGACGATCTGATTGCGTTCCACCTCCCAGTCTCATCAGCAACAATGGTAGCTATGGAGAAGCAAATCAGTGACAGGTTTGAGGTAAATAGACCTTACAAACTCACCTACTTGCACGATAGTAATAATGAATGGATTTTAATGGACGAAAATGCAGATATAAGGGCCTTAGTTAAATATAGAAATGTAAACAGTAGTCATATCAGATTGCGTGTCACCAAATGATTGTTGATTGGGTGTCACATAGAAATGTAAAGATGCACTGTGAAGGTCATTGTTGATTAGCTGATTCTAGTGATATCTCTAGGATCACTCAAATTGTATGCACATGGTACAATGGTTTTTATGCATGTTTTGGATACATATGTAATTTTACATTTTTAGAGATATATATGCAAATGCCCCGTAAGGTAAATAATTGCATATATATCCTTTGTACAGTTTTTATGTACATGCTACAATGTTTTTATGCATTATATGCCTTTTTGCATCTTTAAAGGGATATATACGCAAATGCCCATTCGGTTATTTACAATTTGGACTTCATAAACTCTATATTCTCTGATGTACTTTTTTATTTTCTATTTTTTTATAAACTGATTTGTATAACATTTTCAACTTCTATTTTTGCCAACATCTCTTTTTTATATAAAGTAGCAATTATGCTTAAATGTTGGTTGTAACAACATACTGTAGTACTTGTCATCGATCATCGGGGCATTCTATTTTAAGACCACCCAATGGTGCATTCTGCTTTAGGGAAACCAGGGTACCCGTAGCGGCGAGTACTATGTAATCATAAATTTTGACGAACAATTTTTTAGATTACTAGTTGGTATCGGAGCACGTAGTGTGTTTGTGCTTTTGATTAATCATGCCTCCTAGACGTAGGCAATCACAACCAGCAGGGCACCAACCGATACATATGTCGATCCAAGAGAAGAGGTGAATGAATTAAGGAGGCAAGTTGAGATTCTGACCGAGCGATTGACTCAACTCGAACATCCCTATAAGAAAGAAGAATTTGAGTTGAATGATGCCTTTGAGAACCTATTTCATAGGCATGGTCGTCATCATGAACAACCTATGCACCGTAGGTGGGAGGCAAGCATCAAGGTTGAAATTCCAGATTTTTTAGGAACTTTGAAAGTTGAGGAGTTTGTCGACTGGTTAAACACCGTTGAGCGAGTGTTTGAATTCAAGGATGTGCCTGAAAACAAAAAAGTTAAGTGGGTGGCCATCAAGTTAAAGGGCCGAGCATCTGCATGGTGGGAACAACTCTAGTTGATGCGAGAAAGAAGGAGGAAACAGAAAATCATGGGTTGGGATAAGATGAAAAAGAAACTAAAAGAGAACTTCCTCCCGTTTAAATATACACAAATAATGTTCCAGCGTTTACAAAATTTACGACAAGGAATCAAGTCTGTTGAGGAGTATATAGAAGAATTCTATGGAGCTGGTGTCACAGAATGAAATATCAGATAGTGAAGATCAACTTGTTTCAAGGTACTTAGGAGGTTTGCGCCAAAGTATTCAAGATGGTCTTTGCCTCTACACCTTTTGGTCAGTTTCAGAAGCATTCCAAAAGGGCTTTAGCAGTAAACAACAAAAAAAGTTTTGGAAATCATTTTGTAGGATCACAATCAAAATATGTGGAACCAAAACAAGTGGAACATGGTGATAAAAGTCAAGAACAAGATATTGGTATATCAAAGAGGCCAAGTGTATTTCGTGGAAGTGGTAGTGGTACTGGAAATACTTTATCCGACCAGAATATAAAATGCTTTAAATGTGGAGAACAAGGTTATAGGTCTTCAACTTGTAGAAAAGAGAGAGATAAGCAGCTTATAATGGAGAATGAGAAGTTTGAAAGCTATGATTATGAAGATGAAGTGGAGTATAATGTTGAACCACGTTATGATGAGGATGAAGAATACAACGAGGACAATTTTGTCTATGGTGATGTTAGACAAATACTTGTTATCTGAAAGAGTCTTTTGCTTCCAAAAGAAGAAGAAAAGGATGAATTGCTTCGAAGTAACATATTTCACACAACTTGTACCATCAAAGATAACGTTTGTAAGCTTATCATTGATAGTGAAAGCTGTGAAAACATTGTTTCACGGGATGCTGTAGAAAAGCTGAATTTAAAGCAAGAAAAGCACCCAAAACTGTATAAGTTAAGTTGGTTCAAGAAAGGAAATAAGGTGAATGTGAATACTGGATGTTTGGTTTCTTTTTCAATTGGACATAAATACATTGATAATGTTTGGTGTGATGTATTTTCGATGGATGCTTGCCAAATCCTTCTTGGGAGACCTTGGAAATTTGATCGTTGTGCAATTCACGATGGTAGATCAAATACATACACCTTTAATAAATACAATCCAAAGGTGACATTGGTTCCATCAAAAGAAGTCAGCCACACCAAACCATCTAAAAGAAACAGCGAGAACCTTCTTTCAATATCTAAATTCATGGGAAATGTGGATGAATCTAAGATTATGTTTTCCTTGGTGGTTCGTGAGGCAGAAACCCCTTTTTCAGCCCACAATTTGGTAAAGTATTTTCTTGAAAAGTTTGCTGATGTGATGCCTATAGAACTTTCTTCAGGGCTGCCACCAATGAGGGTTATTCAGCATCAAATCGATCTCATTCCAGGTTCTAGCTTGCCTAATAAACCAGCCTACCACATGATCCCTAAAGAACACGAAGAATTGCGACGCCAAGTAGAAGAAGTCATGGAAAAAGGGGTTGATAAGAATAAGCATGAGCCCTTGTGTTGTTCCTGCCCTTTTGACTCCCAAGAAAGATGGTTTATGGCGCATGTGTGTTGATAGTCAGGCAATAAATAAAATCACAGTCAAGTATCGCTATCCGATTCCTCGCTTAGATGAAATTTTAGATCAACTTGCTAGTGCAAAGGTATACTCAAAGATTAATCTATAAAGTAGGTATCACTAGATTCGTATACGACCCGATGATGAATGGAAAACAACGTTTAAGACTCAAGAAGGTCTATATGAATGTCTAGTGATGCCATTTGGGCTATCTAATGCTCCAAGTACTTTCAAGCGAGTCATGAATCATGTCCTCAAACCATTCCTTCAAAGGTGTGTGTTGTATACTTCGATGACATCCTGATTTACTCACCCTCATTCAAAGAGCACAAACAACACTTAGAGGAGGTACTTGAGACTTTAAGGCGAGAGAAACTTTATGTGAATTTATAAAAATGCAGCTTTGCGAATTCAATGGTGCTATTTCTTGAGTTTGTTATATCTGCTAAAGGAATAAAAGTAGATGAGTCCAAGGTCCTAGCTATTGTTGACTTGCCTACACCTCGTTCCATCCATGATGTTCGAAGCTTTCATGGACTAGCCTCATTTTATAGACGATTATTTTGGAACTTTAGCAGTTTAGTGTCTCTAATCACCGAATGCATGAAGGCTGATTTAAAGTTTTACTGGACTCCAGAAGCTAATGAAAGCTTTTGACTTATCAAGAGGAAAATATCTCAGGCTCCGGTTATTGCTTTAACGGATTTTGGGAAGATCTTTGAAGTGGAATGTGACGCGTCTAAGGTCAGAATAGGTGATGTCTTAAGTCAAGAAGGACATCTAGTTGCTTTCTTTAGTGAGAAACTAAGTGGGTCGAGGCTGAATTATATAACCTATGATGTTGAGTTTTATGCTATAGTTCGAGCTTTGCGTCATTGGCAACATTATTTGATGCACAATGAGTTTATACTGAATTCAGACCACGAAGCACTCAAGTACATCAATAACCAGCACAAGTTGAGCCCGAGGCATGCAAAATGTGTGAGTTTTCTACAAAACTCCAATTTCACATTAAAGCACAAGGCTGGGATTCAGAATAAAGTCGCTGATGCTTTAAGTCGAAGAGCTTCTTGCTTATCGGTAATGAGAGCAGAGGTGTAAGGATTTGACACCTTCAAGGTTATGTATTCAGAGGATACTTATTTTGGGCCTGTTATGCAGGAAGTTTTAAGTGGACAACGCTATGCTTATCAAGTTCAAGATGGCTTTTTATTTAAGGGTCTGCAATTGTGCATTCCAGATTGTTCTTTGAGGGAAAAAGTTATTGCTGAACTATACTCTTTTGGTCATTTTGGTCGTGACAAAAGTATCGTATTGGTGAAAAGCAAGTATTTTTTTGCCAAAACTGAGACGTGACGTTACTAGACATGGAGAGAGGTGTCAAGTATGCCATCGCTCAAAAGGAGGCTCCACTAATGCAGGACTTTACACTTCTTTACTGGTCCATTCTTCTCCTTGTCCTTGGAATGATGTTAGTATGGAATTCTTTTTTTGGCCTTTTGAGTACACAAAGGCGAAAAGATTATATTATGGTGGTTTTAGATAGATTCTCAAAGATGGCCCATTTTATACCGTATCAGAAGACCATGGATGCTTCAAATGTTGCAGATTTGTACTTTAAAGAAGTTTTTTGCTTGCATGGTCTACCTCTCATAATAACTTCAGATCGTGACCCCAAGTTTATGAACCTGATGGAAAAAATGGGAACTAAGTTGTGTTTCAGCACCTCATATCATCCTGAGACTGATGGATAAACTGAAGTGGTAAACATGAGCTTGGGTAACCTATTAAGATGTTCGGTAAGAGACAAACCAACGCAATGGGATTTAGTACTTCCGTTTGCTTAATTTGCATACAACAACTCAAAGAATCGAACAACTTAAGAAAAAAAAAGAATTGAACAACTCAACGAACTCCATTTGAAGTTGTTTACGAACTTAGTCCAAATAGCATTACTGATTTGGCCCCAATTCCTAGCTTAAAGAACACCAGCATGAAGGCTGATAAGCTTGCTCAACATATCAGGAACACTCAAGTTAAAACATAGATTGAAGCCAATAATGCCAAATATAAGGCCGTTGTTGATATACATCGTCGAAAGGTTGTTTTTCAGGAAGGAGATTTTGTGTGGGCTGTTTTGACCAAGGACATAATACAATGTCAAGTTGCATGACCGTGTGTGATTTTAAGGAAAATTAATGACAATGCATACCAACTGCAATTAACAAGTCATCTCAATACCTCATATGTATTCAATGTCAAGCATCTCATCCTGTTTAAAGGCGATCTTCATAGCATTTACAACTCAAGGTCGAGTTTTCTTCAATCAGGGGCGACTGATGCAGCAAATAAGGAAGCTTCCAGAAACAATCTTAATAAATGTTTCTAAGTCTTTTGGATTGCTAAAATAATGAAGGGGTCAGACAGTTTTCATAAAGGCAATTGATAGGTCTTTTTAGAGTCTTTATATTTCCTAGTTGCTGGCAGCATAAGGCAGACAATTGGCCTTCTTTCAAAACAATATAATAAGCTTTAAGCTTGAATTACTTGAATAAAAATTGTTGCCCAGAATTCTCCTTCAACTCCCCTATTGTTTCCTCTTAGATCTGCAACAACTGCTGTGTTAGCCTTAAAATATGAAGACTTATACAGAATTGCATTAGTTTACTAAAGGCAAGACACGCAGGGACTAGTTATGACATAATGTATAAGTTAGATGTGTCTTGGCCTATAAATACCCTCTTATACTTCCATAGGAGGGTGAGGCAATCATTTGTAACATAGAAAAGTGTGTGTTTTCTCCTCCTTCTCTCTAGAAAACACACACATCTTCCCATCTCTTTCTCTCTCTAAATAATAAGGCTTATTACTTGTTCTTTCCTCCCCGATCTCTGGATCTTACCTAGTTAATGGATATTTAATATTAACATGTTGCACTAGGGATAAATCCCCGCTCCTTTTTTCGCCCCAGAAGGAAAACCCCCATGAGGAGGTTCGAACCGGAGACCTCCTGCATGTGGTAACAACCTCCTGACCAACTCTGGTAGGCAGATGTTGGCCATACCAAAATACGATTTAGCATTAAACTTACATTGATGAATGTTTTAAATAATTATGTGTAAAAGAATTACTGTCATGGTCGATGCCTGGGGTGTGTGGCCGGTGCTAAGGTACACGACCACCCTTTTTTAGGGGCCACAAATTTTCATTTTAATATGTTATATACTACTCTGATTAATTAATTACAGTGAGGCCCATATTTACTCTTTGAAAACTAAACTTTCACCGGTTGTTTTATGGCATATGATTTATTAGTAATTTATTTTACTTGCATATCTAAGTTATTGACTAAACAATACCACAAACGTAAATGTCCTTTTAGGCATTGGAAAGATATCATGGCATATTATTTTAAATTATACTCATACAATGCTTAGGGTTGTCTTTTTAGATTCTTGATTATAATTAGTTAATTACTAATTTTTTACTAAAAATAGATATTCTAATGCAAAATGAAAATTACCTTCAATCTACATCAATATGTTCTTTGATGAAATCACGAAAATCAGTCGTGATATGTTTATTGTTAGTAAGCTATTGATCTATGTAAAATAAATACGTTTTACGTTACCTAATAGTCTTTGGTGTAGCGGTATGTGAGTGGCTAATCAACTTAAAAAATGTGGGTCTAAGTGTCACTTGAGACATTTGTGAAATTTTATGTGGTGTGTTTATAATTTGGTCTAAAAAGGGCATTTCACGTTAGTTTTTATATTTTTGGATATCGAAAACAATTTACGTACTTATAAAAGATATTATTACATATACACTTAATAAATTGTGTTAATGGAAGTCTATATATAATTATGGCACGTGCCACAAAAAACAACGAAACCATCCTGATTATTGTTTAATGTATAATACATAGCATTAACTTGCACATATTTCATATTAATTTGTATCGCTTAAAAATAAGTTTGTCTTAGTCATTTGATGGAGAAAATAACCTTCCATGTAGTATATATACTCTTGGGGGGAGGGGGTTCTATTTCGTATTTCTTACTTGTATAGTGCTACATGAAATAATACTAAATCGAAGAGGCATTAAAGATCATTTGTTAATCACATAACTTAATTCTTTCTTAAGTTTGGATCCCATATAAGACTAGAAACTATCATATATCTTCTTCTTCAGGGACAAACAAACGAATTGAATGTTTATGTTAAGTTATTTGGTTATCGTTTTGTTTTTGATGATGGGATCTTTTGTCATACCTTAGACAATATAATGATGCTTGTGATATGTTCCTTTTGAAAATGGGAAAGAGGTTTGTTGGGAAGACGCTCATGTACGCGCGTCAATATCGAAGTAGGATCATAGCATCAACTTCATAAGCAGATTGACAACTTTGACATTTAGTTCAAAAGATTTTGAATCAATTTCAAAATAAGGATATATCCTCTCAGGTCATGAGATCTTATGAGGTCATCACTTCACCTGTATGCAATATCAATATTGCCTCATACATGTCATCATAAGCCAACTTGCGAAACCTATGCAAAATCATGTTTGCATTAAATCATATGTATTATTGAAACGCCAATAATTTTTTATAACTGAATGAGTATAAACCGTATAGACTCTTGGGTCTATACGCCGTATACCCCTGTGCACATGTATACATCGTATACACCCTAGGGTGTATACGTCGTATACCCCTGCATACAGACCTGGACAAATTCTACACAAACTGCATTGTGACCCTTTTTCGTAAACCCGATGTGGGGTAGATTGTAACACCAAAGTTTTACAATCTCATAGGCAGTGTACTTAATCGTTGTAGTGTAGTATAGGCAAGACACGGGGGATTGATTGTTCTCTAGGGGAATAGTTTGGGTAGGCTCGAATCGAATGTCACTAAGGTCTAAGGGTTGAGAGAAGATTATTTTTGTATTTTTATGATTTTTAGAAAGCAAGTAAAATCTCGGGTTTTGAAGGGGGTTTGTTTTAAACTAATTAACTACCAATATAATTCTAATCTAATCTAACTATGTGAAAACTCGTATAGGTAAACAAACGTGCTCACTTAATCATGCACTACTCCTTAGATTGCTCTTCCTAATCCTATTGCCCGTCACCCTTGCGATGTAATGTGTAAGTATTTCCTAATTCAAAAGCGAATTACACGAACTCGCTATCTATGCAATATTCCGTTAGGACAACACACAAGTAAGGTAGTAAGAAGACTATTACAAGGATCCTAAGAGTATATCACACGCATTAAAACACTTGGTAGTATGAAGATTGTTGCAAAGGTATCCTTTCTACTCAATCACATTTCCTTAGACGTCTTCGCATTTAATAGAAGCTAGTTTTCAAAAGCCTAACGTGCACACCACTAACAAGAAGCAATAGTAAAAGGAATTACAAACTAAGTTTTATGCAATCATAAGCACACACTAATAAATTTAGCCTAACATGTTAATTGAAAGCGAAGAATAATTAATCAAACAATACATAGACATATCGAAAGATTAAAGGGATAAAAGGACTTCACTTCAATAAAACATGGAGTAATGGTGGATGCAATAGGGTTATAAAACCCTAAAAATGACTGCAACAATGAATAAAATCGTTCCCTAAGTATTCCTCATGAATTCCACACTTAAACCCTAAAAACTAAGGCGGTATATATAGGAAAATAGTCGCGACGGCGTCGCTTGTTAATTGTGACGCTGTCAACCCATATAATCTTCTTTGGGCTTCTTAATGTCGGCTACTCTGACGCCGTCACAAGAATCTCTGACACCGTCTCTTGGGAACTTTGACGTCGTCACAAAGAATTGTGACGCCGTCTCCACGCACTGTATGCCCTCTTGATATTAAATTTCATGTAGAGTTGAAATCTTGTCCGTTTCTTTCCAAATTGAGTCCAAGTCACGTGTATTTTCTCTAAATGCCATCCAAATACTAAAAACACAAAAAGAAAGGATTAAGCACGTATTTGGGGGCATATTTGCATGATTTAGGGGGTTAAATGACTTGGAAAAATTGTATAAAATGACACCTCATCAAATACCCATACACTTGAGATTTGCTTGTCCTCAAGCAAATGAGCTTTTCTACCTAGTTAGTAGCAATATCGGGGGCATTTAACCTACTCAAAAAAGATAATTTATGGCACAACCAATTAGACCTCATAATTAAAAGTATGAAAATTATATACTAGCACCTCACATAAGTGTTTGGATTCTCTCTTTCTCTCGGGTGTATAATAAATTATAACAATATGGGAAACGGCAAAATAACACATTACCTGTCATAGCAT
This sequence comes from Tanacetum coccineum, assembly GCA_026074375.1. Lineage (NCBI taxonomy): Eukaryota > Viridiplantae > Streptophyta > Magnoliopsida > Asterales > Asteraceae > Tanacetum > Tanacetum coccineum. The sequence continues at coordinate 17,402 of BQNB010070616.1, forward strand.
ATAAATACCATATGCTTGATAAAGGAGCAAACCTCCATCGCATTAGCGTAATCACCTAGGAATTACTATCAAATAGGGCTTTTCAAAGGGTTGTGATGTGTAGGGTAAAGGAAACACAGTTGGGGGATATTTGGGGAATTTTTAGTGTTGGCAAGCTAATTATATACAATAATACATGTAAAAGACGTTGCTAAGCCAAGACTCGACAAGACTAGGACAAAATATACAAACTCTACATCGAACTCTTTCTTTTCTTTTCTTGACACTTTCTTGAACATAAACATAAACATAAGCAAAACGGTAGCCCATACATATTTTTTCTTCTTTTTTTCGATTTTCTTTTTCTTTTTCTCATTTTTCTATTTTTTTCGTACACTTTTACCCTGCCATTTGCTGAAACATAAATAATACATGACTTGAGGTTTGTAATTGCACCCCTACACTTGAGTTTTTAATACTCAATACATAAACTAACTAATGACCCGAATTAGAAGGATCAACAAACATGGAGTACAATAAGCTCGTATGAGAGTAATAATTTGACTTCTTCCCTATTTCTTCATAAAATAAAAACTACAATGAATCTCAATCGTCCCAAAACTGTATACACTAATAAAAGACTCGACTTAGCAACCATGTACTCAAGCAAATAATTAACTAGGGTTTACATATGTGATAACAATACTGTACTAAAAATAAGTACATACAAGGAAGGCTAAGATGATTTGGATGTAACATTTAGTAGGGTGTAAACAATGCTCTTCATTAACAATCTGGAATCCACCAAAAAATTACGAGAACCGCGAAAAGGATAGGCTCGGAGGGGTGTACTAGGGGTATCTCGCACTAAAAATGAGTGCGAAGCAAGGGTGTAGGGGTAGTTATATGATCAGGTTGACCATCATAACTATAACAAATACAGGTTAAAAACATGGGTTTATCCTAATGTCTCTTATCACTTAGCAAATCCTAATCACACGCATGTAAGCTCACTAGCAGTCTCGGGATGAATCACTAAAGAAAGTTTTAGAATTTACTATACTACCGGTACACTCTCATAATCCTAACTGATACCAATGCTCCAGAAAAAACGACAAAACCACACATGCTCGATCAAATCCGTGAACGGCACATATGCGATTGCTTAATTCCTTAACTCGAGCAAGCTAAAAGTTAAAATTATCTAAAATCATCAAAGACGGTAGCTTAATTCCTAAAGATCTAGAGGAGAACCTCACATTTTTTGGGTGGAATTTATTAGTTGTAGGGTTTTTGTGCTAGTCATATAACTCTTATCCAATGAGACGCTATTAATACTAAGTGTTCATCGGTATGTGCCATAATTTTTTTTAATTTGGGTCAAAATTACCGTCTATGCTACGTTTTAGTATATTACACACTTTTTTAAGGACAAAGCAAATGCAATTAAATGAATAGTTTCTAGGGCTTTTATTTCCCTCTACACTTATTTTGAACATTATCCCCAATGTTCTACAAGTACCCGAAAAACGAATAAAGGGAAAATAAGAAAAAGCAAAAAAAAGTAGTACTCCCCTGGTTTTGCTCAATATTGGAGAAGAAACAAGATAAACCGGCTAAATCATCATCCACGAATCGTCCACGTGAAAATCCTAAGAACTTCCAGGCTTCTCCTTATCAAATATAACCTGCAAATCAAAGACAAGAAACAATTACACCACGCGTAAAGTTTTACGGGAGAATATTATACAACCCTTGTTTATTAGGGTTGGACACTACAAAATCAATAGAGATAGGATGAATGTACTAATGTAATCGTGGTTTTCTGCAAGGATTAGGAAAATTAAAAATTCAAGAATATACGAAATTTACTGTAGCTGAAGTGGCGACGCCGTCAGAAAAAATTCCTGACACCGTCTCCATGAACTGTAAACAATTTTTTCTTCGTTTCTTGGAAAAGAATTCTACACAAATATCCTATTAATTTATTTTTGGAAAAATTTACTGCATAAACCACAAGAACGATTAGTACAATCATATGACTCGAAACAAACACACGACACAAGACGTGAATTAATCTAAACTATTTATTTTACATGTTTGAAATGGCTCTTAGAAACCGAATATTTTCTCCTACACTTATTTGATACAAAATACATTTGATTGCAATTAAGATAGAGTTAAAGACAAAACAAAGCATGATCACATATATCAAACATATTAAAACAAACAATAAAGATAAAAACACACAACACACCTAAAATGCATAAAATCAAATATTGGGTTGCTTCCCAATAAGCGCTTTTCTTTATTAGAGAGTCTTGTAGCTAGACTCGGAGTCACACTCCTAGGAATTATGAAAATGATCCAAGTTGATGATCTCGCTTGGATTCTCTTTCTCGGACAATTTCCTAGTTGTGGGAATTGATTAAAAGGCCTTATTAAATTTCTCTCCATTAGGGTCAATCAATTCAATCCTAATGTGCCACGCTCCATCTCCTTCTTTTGATGGCCTATTCCAATCTATTCTCTTTTCTATCAATTCTTTCGACTCTCACATATTTCCTTTAAGATTTATAGGTATAACTCCTAAGAATTCTACCATCTTTCTAAACACTAATACATCCTTAAAGGGGTTAATGTTGATCCCAAACTATGATTGATTTTTTAGCTTGTAAAGAGTCTGTTATCTTAGATAAATCCAAAATAACAATGGTAAAAACTTTGTGTGTATATTAAAGAGTATGCGGAATCTACTCTTTAATACCTAGAAGAACTATGAATGTAACAGTAAATATGATTGAACAAGGATGTAACAAAAAGCTTCAATATTATTAAGATCAATAATACGAGTACTCTGTCTAGTACTAGGGTTTACAACCTTGAAGCTATGCATGTAACTCTATGAAAAATCACCCCTAACATCATAACCTAGGATCTCCTTTTATACACCAAGGAGTCCTTTACAAGATAACTATAGATCTTCTATAATTCTAATCTAATATGCATATCTTTCTAACTAAATAGAATATACACAGAATAAGTCAATACATATCTCTTCACACATCTTTATCTCTTGAGCAGTCTTAAGTCTTCATGCAGCAGTCTTAACTCCTTCAGCAGTGTTAAGTTAGTACTGGTAGTACTAACTTTCTTCTGGCAGTAATCTTGAGCAGTACTAAGTCTTTGGCTTGGCAGTACTAAGTGTATGAGTTTAATTCCCAACAATCCTCCCCTAAACTTGTGATTTACCTTCAAATCTACAAGTTTCTTTGAATTAAACCATCTGTGCTGAGAGGATGCTTCCAAACACTTTATTGTCTTGGTCTGTTTGCTTGTATGAAGATTTTACTTAGAAGATCATTTGCCATCTCTGAATGTTGTTCTACTAACATCTTGTTAACCAACATCAAAGTCAGAACTCCTTTTGATAATGGATATTATTTCTCTACCAGCATGAAAATATTTGTTCCTCTCTCTGTAGACACATGATAAACCCCACATGTATCATATAATCCTTATTTCAATTAATCATGCATATATCTTTGAAGTTTCTATAGTGTATCATCAGTATTAGGTTCAAACAACCTCTTCAATTCAACCCATAATGTTCTTTCTTTGTCATCAGTAGGTTCTGTTGAACTGAATCTTTATTTAACCAAATTCCATAGCATCACCAAGTCATCCCTATCAAAGACTTTCAACATATCCTCAAAGAATTGATATGCTTCTGTATGGTTACCAACCCTGATGATCTTCCAATATTTTCTAGATTCTTCATGAAGGTTGCGGATTAGTTTTCATCAACTCTTGGAGTTTTTCAGTATCCAAAGATATAAGATTAGTCTGAATCCTAGGGGATCTAATTGTTGTGAGGAGATGTGTAATTCCTAACTCCTCTACCGTACTTCCTCTTCTCCTCTTCTTCTTAACTCATAATAATCTTTCCTGATTCTACTCCTCGTCAATAACATTTACATGTTGTTAAATATCAGCATTTTTCTTCCTCCTCCGGACTTTCCCTTATATCACTCATGTGGCTTTAACCTAGTGTCTGGTATCATTTGATCATCATTTTGGCCAAGGGGTGAACTCTAAAACCTCACATTCACTTCCAACATTTCGTTTGAACTCAACTACATCTCATTCTTCAGCTATCACACTGCGCTTTATAACCTTCTCTACATTTTGTGTAGTTTCAAGCTCTTCATGACTTTTCTGCTCTACCATACTTACTTGAAGTGTATCTTGTAAAATAAGATCATCTGCCTCATTAATTTTTGGAATTAGAGTTAGTAGAGTAAGTCGTGTAGATCATCTTGGAGGAATACGAAGTCTAATGACAGTAGACATTCGTGGAGCACTTGATTCTCCTTTAGTAACAACAGCGTTAGGTGACCTAGGGTGTGCTATGTTGTCATATTGCGTTCCTGGGTAGACTCAATTGGTTGTGACTGAGTCGTGGGAACATCTACTCTGAACACCTCAGCATATAACTGATAGTTCTCCTTAAGCATTATTTCATCGGTTATCATCCAATCTAGAATCTTCATTACAACAACATCTTTACTCTTCCCTGAATTGAAGATGCTTTTAATCATCACATCACCTGCCAAATTGTGATATCGATTACGAGCTCTTCTCGAGATCTCAAGTAATGCAATCATTGGAAATGGCTCACGATCGTTTCTGTGAATCTTCGATAAGGAATCATTTGGTTGGATTTCTTTAAGAATAATGACATCCTTCCCAAAAGTAAATTCTGCATAATCAACATTGAACAAGTTGACGAAAGAAGACGAGCCTCATCATTAACCTACACCGATGGTTCATCCAAAACTAGTCACACATGTTTCAGAACATCTTTAGAACAACCTTACACCAATGTCTGCCACTTGTTGTAAGAAGACCAGATGTCTTAAAGATATAATTTTGATCATTAATTTCCAGAGTTGAAACCAATATTATAAGAAGATTTAAAATTTAACCATAATATGAGAATGTAGCGGCCAGGTACAAATGATAATCATGATTGTTGTCATTAAGCATAGAAGTAAATTGATTGTCCTAAAGTCATCAAGAGTCAGAGTGAGCTCTTTTCTGTCTAGCATAAACTTAAGTGTATAGTTTGATCCATCTTCGTGCAAAGTATGCCAGAACTTCCCCAAATATATCCATGGCACTGATGAAGAAGTCAGCAAATGATTTGAATCTGATCGTGGTGGTCTTAAAGAATATCTGCCAAAATTCTACTCTCATCTGGAAACAACAGATTTTCAAGATCAACCTTCATGATGATCATCCGATAAGAACATATCGTTTGTTTAATAAAATGCTTAGTTTCATCTTGATGAGCATCATTGGTCTTGTGGAGTTTTTGCCATGATGAATACTTGAATGAAGTGAAGATAAAGATGTATATTAACAAACAATGTCTATTGACATTTATTGTCTCATTTCGCCCATGTTCTGTGCATATGTTCTTGCAATTCTTTTTGAACTTTTTGAATCAGTTTCTTTCTCATGTGCTTATTTTTTGCTTTTTCTAGCACATTCCATACGCTTTATTATTTATCTTTTCATTTATCTTTTTGTGTGTTCTGGCAATTCTTTTTTGAACACTGACACACTTTGGATTTGCTTTTTCGCGTATGGATTTTGTCACTCTTTCTGTTTAGAATATCTCACCCCAGAAATTTCTTAGTTGAAATGATAACTCTTTCAAGAATGATGAAGATACTCTTTGATTTTGAATAAGACTCGCTTTGAGAAATTGAAGAGATATCATTCAAAATTCTTAAAACATTTTGAGAAAGAGTACTATTTTTGACACAATACAGAAATTTGTGAACTTGTGCTTTTCAAAAACCTTATTTGTACAAAAGCATTTTGTTTTTAGATAACATAGAATCGGTCAAACAATTTAAAACAACTGTATGATCCACTAAGTCCTCACTCCTTTATGTCATGTCATTTGCAAAAAACGTCAAAAAACCGGACATGACTTAGACTACTTAAACAATTGAGAATTGAATTATCAGACTCTAGTTATTTTGAAATTCTTGATTGTTTGAATACTATACTAGGTAAACAAATACATCTAATTGAATAAATGAATAGTCACTAAGTCACTCACTCCTCATTCTGTTCATTGCAGAAAACGGTTGAAACCGGATATGACTTAGACCACTTAAACAATTGAGAATAGACCTATTTGACACACAGTATAAAATTCATCAAATCTTGTTTAATTGTTTTTAATTTTTGCGGTACTTTTTCATAAACGATTAAGATTCAACTTCACATGAGAAACTGATTGTGATACAGACATTTAAACTTTATACAACACATTCAAACAATTATCATTAACACACTCATACACTAATAATCCCTTTCCCAAAAATTGAATGCATGTAGCAACAAATTCGACACATTTGAAAATAACTTTTGACTTTCCAAAGTTTTGACTTACCGTGAGTTTGACCTTTTTGAACCATTGACTGTCCGAGTAATGAATCATTGCGATTGTGAACGCTTTAACATCAAACTCATCAAAAAGAATTTGAATAGTCAAGTATTATAATCATTAAATACAATCATTTTTAAGATCCCTTTTAAACTCAGTTTAGCCATGTTATACCCATTTTAAACTTAGTTTAGTCATGTTGTACTCATTTTAACAAATTCGGAGAACTGCCGAGTTTGACCATCATGTCGAGCTTGCAATTTTTGGAGATTACTCATCAATTTTTACAATTAACTTCACACAAACATCATTTTAAGCAACAACAATCCTAAAATTAGCATTAATTTCTAAAAACCCCAACTCAGAAACCATAACTGTTACCGAGTTTGAATACGATTCAAAGATCATCAAAAACTGATTCCCAAAAACTGTTTAACCATGAAATCACTTACGTATGAGACAAGAAGAATGTTACGATCATTGTAAATGAACTCAAAATCAAAAAACTTGATTGTTCTTCTTTCTCGATTTGAAATTCAGAATTAATGAAAAATAGAAATTGAAATATAAATTCCTTTTTATACCCTTTGAATTTCAGATTTAGATTTTAACAATTTCAGTCCCTGAACTTCATTTCTCGAGTTTTAGTTTTTTTAAAATGACATTTTTGACCCCTGTAGTTTTTTTTATTATTATACCGAATTTTTTATCACAGAGTTTCAAAACAACTCATCTACCCTTGGGAAAATTACCCCCTTGCTACAGTTAGAACCTTGACAGATATTTTTCCTTCTTTTATACAATCCAGATTATCACAAAAATGAAAAACTCCCTCTCGAAAGTGTACCTATTTTTATAAAAACTTTTAAGAATTTGAGAGATCATTATTTTTATTAGATTTTGAAAGCACTTTTATTTTAAAATTCAGATAATGTTCGTGAATGAGAATTATAGAACCACATGTTTTGAAAAAAATAACTCCCCCTCAGATCATGATCTAGCTTGAATAAATAAAAGTATCGTTGAGAAAAGTAGTGAATCATGAATCTTATTTGTAAAGACATGTGAATTTTGATTAAATTATGTTTTTGATTTTTCCATTTTTATTTTTGTGTTTGATTTTGATTTTGAAAAACTTTAAGAAAATCTTTTTGGATTTTTATATTTTGTAATTTTTATTTGGTTTTTGAAAAATTTATTTACAAGTGGTGATGTATGATCTTTTTCAAGAAGATAAATTTGCCAGACTTTCTAACTGTGTTAGAGTCATACATCTCATACCAATGCGGTGAACTAAGTACTAAAAGCGTTCTTTTGGAAGAGCTTTAGTAAATAGACCCGCAAGTTGGTATTCAGGACTGACAAAGAATAATTCCACTGTACCTTTTTCTTCTCACAACAAACAGGTAAATTTCCTTATTGATTTTGTTGTTACTTTTCGATTACTAACTGAAATAAAGATGGATCACAAGACTTTTATAGTTGTTGATCTTTTCTTGAGGGTTTCGAAAATTAACAGATGTTATACATCAAAAATTTGATCTATGATGATGAGGGTTTTTGCTTTGAGATCTTGAAAGATCTTTTGTCTTGAAAAAGATATACGAAATAACCCTAACTGAGATCTCGTTTGATTTCTTTTAAGCTCCGATGATTTATTTGTTTTTCGATCGTGTTCTTGTTTGTTGTTCAATCGAATCTGAGATGAAGCAAAACATATTTATGTTTGTTCTTGTTTTTGAGTGATTCGAAGGTTTAAAGATCAATGATGATTATTTCATTCGACAGAAGGATTAGAAATCTGTTATGGAAAGTCGAGTGAAAAATCTGAGATCGTTTCTTTTTATTTTACGAAAAGATGATGAAGCTTTGAGCTTTTAAAACTAATCTATGATCTATGATGATTTTCTTTTTGTGTTTTTAGATCTTTAAGATGTTGGCTTTGATGTTAAACACAAACAAAAGAAAAAACTGAGATCAACTTTATCTTTTTCTCTTTTTGATTGGATCTGAGATGAGCAACACGATTGAGTGAACTTAGATCTTAATACGTGAAAGACTTTTTCTTTGTTCCGAAAATGAGTATATGATGAGTCTTACCGAGTTTGAGATTCTGAGTTAGATATTCTGATACAGGTAGTGGATCATTTGATAAAAGTATGTTTGAGTTGATCAATGATGATGTATACCAAAAAAATATGAGATCAATCTTGATACTTTTCTGAGTTTGGCTTTCCGACTTTAGTGTATGAGTTTAGTTCCGAGTTTGATTCCGAGAAAAGATCAGTGATGATTTGTGTTACAATATTTTTAAAGATTTGATATAAGCTCCAAGCAAACACAAAATCTGAGATCTATCAATCTTTTATTCTTTTTTGATATCAATGAAAATAATACCGAGTTTGTTTCCAAGTTTTGAGTTTAACCTGGTATAACAAACTTTGACCTACTGAATTTGAAACTTGAAACAGTTTTTACTGAATTTGACTACTGAGTTTGACAATAAGCTCAAATAAGCAGATTTCGTACTGAATTTGCCAAGATTCTTACGATTAAACCGTAAGTAATCAATCTCGATAAAACTGAAATTTGCAAATAAGCACAAAATAAGATCTAAAAACTGAATAAGCACATTTTTAAGCAGATTGACTTTTTGACCAAAAATAAGCAGTTTTGACTCGATAAGCACACGAAAAAGCACAGCAGATCAGGACTGAAAAAGCACACGAAATAGGCAGATCTGAACATAATAAGCTCAAAATAAGCTTGAAATAAGCTGCTGGAATAAGCTGTTAGAATAAGCAATCTGAATAAGCTCTCCAAAACACCACTAAATCGCCTATGCAGCTCTGATACCACTTGTTAGGTCTGAAAATTAGGATCAATAAGCAATATAGTGATAATCTAAAGAGAGAAAGTAGAGAGAGAAAGAGGGAGAAGGAGGATTAGAGACAGATAGAATGAGATTAAGAAACTTGGAAGACACATAGAAGACACCCTGATTGATAATTTTAAACCACACCTTTTAATATATATAATATATAATAGAATATAAAATATATAGTAAGTATAATTTAAAAACACAATCAATAAAACCGAAAAGTAGTATAGAATGTTCCCGGGTCGTTTATCCCAACGAGGCTGTGCTGGAGAATCGATACAGTCGAAAGATTGGAGTTTGAATGAAAGAAATGATTTGAGAGTGTGGAAAGTTAAGTTAAACAATAACAAACAAAAACGATTAAGAAAAACCTAAAAATTATGAAATTAAGCTGAAAAACGAGAGCAGGAATCCCGAACAAGGGGTCAAAAACCTAAAATCTTCAAGATTAACCCTAAAAAGAAATTTTTACTTCTAAACTACTCTAGGGAACTAATAATGAAGAATGAAAAAGACTAGACTGAAAACAAAGGGCGTTTGACCCAAAAATGAGTCAAGACAAGAACCGTACCCGAGCCCCGTTCTTTAAAAATCAAAAGTTTGTAAAATTAACCCTACGAAAGTGTTTATATTTTTCCTACATAAATTATGACTAAAGAAAATTTCCTAAAAAAGAAAAATATTTTTTTGATAATTTTTGTATTTTTTATGAATTTTTAAAACTTTTAAAGAAATTAAATTATAAAAAATACTAAACTAATTTTAAAAATTCTGAGAAAATTACCTAAAATACTAGACCCTAAAACTAACCTAAGAAAAATAAGAAACCCGAGATTGAGCTTATGAATAAGCTCAGAATAAGCTGGAAAGAGCTTATAAGCTAATGGGCTAAAAAGGATATTTAAATTAAATGTTGCAACCTATGACTGGATAGCCCTGCCGGGCCGAGTGGTAAGAGTGTTGTGTTGTGAGTGTGAGGGGAGGGGTTCGAGTCCCACTCCCACCCTTTTTTTAATGCTACAGTACTTTTTTTTACAAACTTATAGAAAACACAAGAATAAGCAAATTTTAAAACTACAACTTTTTACAAATATGACAAATAAGCAGGGAAAATAAGCACAAAAGGCAGAACACACTTTTTTTTTTGCCCTAATGGCTTAAATGAGCTAAACTGTTAGCTAAATTGAGGTCAAATAAGCAAGGACAAATCATAAATAAGCCAAACAGTTGGTGTTCTAAACCTATTAAGCAAGGAAAAACAAAAGTAAGCAAAGAAGCACAAGCCAATAAGCCAGAAAAGCAATAAGCAACTTGGGGCAAAAATGCTGAAAGACAGAAAGTGGCTTTTTTGCCTTGATTTTACTAATAAGCTTGTAAAAAGCTCATTTTAAGCTTAAAATGAAAGAGGAAAGGTGTTATGAATAGCTTATGATGAGCTTAAGCTTAAAATGAAAAGCTAAATGGACTAGAAATATCTTAAACTATCTGAAATTGATGGAAAAAATGCCTAACTAAGAGATAACACTTAAAAAGCTCAAAACAAAATAAGCTAACATGCTTAATAAGCAAAGACAGAAAATGAGCTTTTGAATTTTTAACAATCAACCTATAAACTACTAGATTAATTCATAAAACCAACACTTCTAAGCTAGAAATAAAAATTTTAAGACTACTCCTTAACTGCAACTGTTTTTGGCTTTTGGATATTTGGAGACTTTTAAAAACAAATTTAAGCTAACTAAATAAGCTGGAAATGAAAAATAATCACTAATCTAAATTAAGCTATTACTATACTATTTCCTACTTGAATCTAAAAGGCTAAATCCTAAGAGTGCTTAGCTAAATTGTAGCTCAAAAAGTGGCAACAGGAACACCTTTGTTTCTGCTGAAGCACTTTGCACTAGTACTCACCAATTAGTGCAGGTACCCTTGGTGGTTTCTACTGCAACAAATCCACTCAATGAGTATAAAACAACATTTAGCAAACAAAACTTAATCCTAAGAAGACTTGAAACCATTTTAAGCTAGCAAAGAAAAGAGTAAAACCTATCCTAGTGCTAGAAAGATCATATTAAGCCATTACTTTTGAAAAAATAAAATCTAACTTATAAAAACTGAATTAAAACTAAACTTAACTAAAATCTAAACTAACTTAAGCAAATGACACTAATTCATTTGACTTTTACAAGTCAAAATAGACTAATTATAAAAACAGATTAAATTAACTCAAAAAGGTTTATTAAAGATGACTTAATGACCCAAAGTGGGTTTTAACCCATTTTGACCCATTTTACAGCTTATGCCAAACACCCCCTTAAAAATCTATTTATACAGTTAAGCTTAAAATAGACTAAAGTATGAACATTTTAAGATCAAACAAGCATATTAAAGACAAAATAAGCATAATTAAGCAGAAAGAAACAGAAAATGAGCACTGACTAATAAGCTATCCTTATAAGCTATTTTAACTAACATGGGCAGTTTTAACTTTAAGCATGAATTTAAACATTCATAATGGTCTCTAATACAAATTGCAGGCACATTAGGCTGAGATAAGGCAAAAAAGAAAAAGATGAGAACTGATAAACATTAATAAGCTGTTGAACAGTAAATTTCTTTAAGATAGAAGAAACGAGTAACCTTGATACTAAGCTTTGACAGAAGAGTTCATAAGCTCAAGGAGCTTATTTGGCAGCTTGTTCACACCCTTAAGCCACCCAAGATTGTTTTATTCCCCATGAGATTGAAATCATACGTATATAAGCAATAGCACAGTGACACTTTCTTCTAAACAAAGGAACTCTTGGAAACTTGGAATTTTCATTAACTGGGTAATAATTACAACTTAAAGTGAAATTATAACATCTAAAAAGATAGTTAAAACTGAAAATTACATTAATAAGCTTAAAAATTTAAAATTCGTAAATTACACTAGATAAAAAAAACTACTCTCTTCTCTGTCTTCTTTTTCTTTATATATTCAGTCCATGTGTGCTTCTTGTGTTTGTTGAGTGAGAGACTTGAAAGGCTTCATCAAGACCCTTCAATTTACTTGGCCTCCAAGATCTTTAATCTTGGCCTTTGATTCGAGTAGCCAATGGTGAACAATGGGATTGCCAGCGTGTATACGAGGTGGGGTGAGGTGGGTGAATAGGGTTTTGGGTTAAGGCGGGAAAGTGGGGTTTAGGGTTTATGTGTTTAATTTTGGGTGCAGGGTAAACTTTTGTAGGGATTGGCACAATAAGTCCCTATTGGTGTATAAGACTCTTGCATCCATCGTCCTTGTGGTTTTATAATTTTGGAATATGGCAAAAACAACCCCTCAAGTGTTATAACGGGATTGCAAAAGAGGTCCTTTTGTGATACAAGAATCTGCCTTTGGCAAGTTCACCCCTTGTCTTTCAAACTTTCATCAAATGGCAATATAAGCCCTTGTAGTTTCTTGTGGGTTTATTAAAAAGCAATTGGGCTTGATTTTGGGCCTATCTTTGGAGTGGGCTTGGATTTGGGCCAATGATCTTTATAGTCTTCATAATTCACACAAATGGGCTTTTGCATTTGTCTTGGGCCCATTTGGTCTTCAAAAGGTATACTAATGGGCTTTCCCGGCCCATCAGATGGGTACGGGTTTGACCTATTATGTATTCTTCATTGTCGGCTTTGACTTTGACTGTTGGACTTTTTGCTGCTGACCATTTCTTTGACTTTGGTTGACTTTGCTTTTCCATTCCGTGTCTGGTTTTGTCGTTTTGGCTTCGTTTTTCGTCCTTTTCTTAGATATCCGTTCCTGCACAACACAATTAGCAAAACAAGCATATTTTTGGCATTTTAAGTCCGTTTTTGGTTATTTTAGCTTGTTTTTAAAGGTAAAAGGTATGTGTAATTAAACACATACCAAAAATCCTCCATACTAAGGTATTGCCGTGTCCTCACGCAATGCTATGAAGTAAGCATTTAGAAAACTAAGAATCTTAATCACCCTTGACTAATAACCTCGAAAAGTAGCTAAGTGTTCATCAAGGGAGTTAAAGACTCATAAGTTTTTTTCATTTTTCAAATTAATCAACTAACTAGAACGTTTGACTTTCGTTATTTAATAACTTTAAGGGATCATAAAACAAGATGCATTTCGATCC
>BQNB010070617.1:0-30153 GCA_026074375.1 Tanacetum coccineum
TACTAACTTTGTACTGGCAGTACTAACTCCTTTAGTACTGTTGGCAGTATTAAGTCATATGAAGATTTATTCCTAACATTTTGTTCATTGCGTTTTGTCTCAAGGTTGTGTTTTGCTCATTGCGTTTTGTCTCAAGGTTGCGTTTTGCTCAATGCGGAAGAAGATTCACGATGTGCAGCTTATTATTGTGATGACATGTTTTAGCATTGTTTCTTCATGCAGATTGTTTTGTAATATCAAATAGGGGAAGATTGTTGGGAATTACAGATTTGATGATTACAAAACCTATGAGCAGAAATGAAGAAAGAAGAAACAATAGGGACTTATTATGTATTATTTAGTTAGCTTAGTTAGTAAGCTAGGGTTTGGCTTGTAAACCCTAGTCCCTCTATTATATAAAGAGGGTAGGCACCTAGGTTTATTCATTGATTCAGATACAACGTAAACCAAAGGTGTGTGTATGTTCTCTAGGCGCCATGTCCTATAAGGCGCCTAGGTTTAGTAGCTTATTAGTAGTTAATTAATATAGTTATGTTTGGTAAAACCTTATGCTTAATTATGATCATATTCTTAATATTCCGCTGCATGTATTGATCATAGTTATGATATCCTAGATGAGTCCAGATTCTTGGATCTAACATGTGGTATCAGAGCCTCGTGGCTCTTGATCTAGGGTTGATAAGGTTTTCATGTAAAATTATTTTTCTGTTATTTTTAATAAAAAGGCGTATTGGGCAATTAGGGTTTTTATGCAAACCCTAATTTGTTTAAAGGCAGCAGCAGTAATGACACATGAAGGCTTCTAAATTAATGATCTGATCTATGACAGTTTTGCAACAGCTATGTGACTGATTAGCGACAGAACAGTGACAAATCATGTGTTGCTAAAGCATATGGGAGGAAGGAGATGCTGTTTTGTGACAAATTTGCGACGATTTTGTGACACTTTTAAGGCGTCGTCTGGATACATAAAAAAAAGTATATGTACGAGTTATATGTTTATTTCTGTTATTTTAGTTTATCTACTTTATGGGTCTGCTGGTGTACGTGTGATAACAACAGCAGGTGGTCGTAGTTACAAAGAAAACAGCAGGTTTAAAAAGTCGCAACAGGCTGTTAAAGGATGTGTGTGTAGGTGGGAATGATGGTTGCGCCTGTGTGTATATGGTTGGATCTGCTAGTCATATGGTATGTACATGGGCCTACGTGATTATTGGCAGATTGGTTATGAATTCACAAATTTAGAAGCAGTTACGATGATAAGTCATGGTTTGGGAAAGGATATGTTTTAATATAAATCCCTGATTGTTAAGGATTGTATATTTTCCCAAAATTACTTCCTGACTTTATGGAGTGATTTGTGGAATGTACCAGATTTATAGGAATTATATTCTTCCCATATTTCTTGCTGGGCTGAATCTGAGTACATGTAAGCGTATTCATTTGTTTTGATCACACTCGGTAATTCCTACTGCTCACTTAGTTCTTGCTGGTTTCATCATGTCCCTGCTGATTGTTGGTCATGGCGCGCGCGCGTCATGGTTACTCTGATCCCCTGGCTAGTTCACGCGCGCGCGCTATCTGCTGGTCAGGTCCCTGCTACAGGTCTCGCGCGTTTGGCGCTCTCCTACCATAGAGGTTGCTTATGGTTTTTTCGTCTCGCTCTCGCGCTCACTTGTTTCGATATGTTTGTTATTTGCTGCTAGTATTATAGGTCCACAGACGCCCTTGGTCTCTTAAGCAATGATGTGTGTATAGTTTCATTTTGGAGATTCAGTGCATGATATGATTCTTGATTGGAATAGTTACGCGCTCTTTACAAATATTTTGGGGGGCATATGATACCATATAGTTCATGATATGATCATCACAAAATTCGAATGATCATAAGCATTGAGTGGTTTCTGGTTGATCCGTCTGAGCTCACCGAGACTATCGGCCATTGATGTAATCGCCATGCATATATTGACTACAAGAATTATCCAAAGACATTTTGTTACATGATATTGTAATAAGCATGTCTTTTTCGCACTAAAGGAAGAGATGATCTATGCTACTGAGTTCATGATTCAAGCAGATGGTTAGTATACTTTTAAGGGGAAGCTTATTGTTCATATACTTACCATCTACATGCATCACTTGAGGGGAACGGTTTTACGAGTTGCACAAGACCCCTATTAGATGATTACAAAAAGGGGAAGAAGATTTATGATGTGCAGATTTATTACTGTTTGGGTATCTTCTTAAATTGTGATGACATGTTCTTAGCATTGTTTCTTCTATTGCATGGTTTGTTTTGTAATTACAAATAGGGGAGCATTGTTTGGCGTTTTACATATTTGAAGATTACAAAACCTATTAGACGAAATGAGAATGAAAGAAAAAAATGATAGGACCCCAATATATAATTGTTTTTTTGTTAGCTTAGATAGTAAGCTAGGGTTTTGTTGTTGTTAAACGCCTAGCCACCTCTTTATATAAAGAGGGTATTTAGTTAGGTTAGAAAACTAACCAGTTCCCTTGGTAACATGTAAATCAAAAGGCCTTGTCGTGTGTTGTTAAACTAGCGTCAAGCCTTATAAGGCGCCTAGGTTATTAGTTAATAGTTAGCTAGTTTCTTTGTTAATGATTAATGAAGAAAACCTTATTCCGATGTGTTTTGATCATTGTTATTATACCCTAGTTGAGTCTAGATTCTTGGATTTAACAATGACGTTCTTTTAAAAACAACATATGGGGAACAAAGATTACTTCGACTCTAAAAATAAAAACCTAAAAAGTAATCCAAACGTTCCATAGTTTAATTTTGACTCAATCTAGAGTATCGAAAATATATATTAAACTATATATTTCAACACCTAGTGTAATCTCGTCAAGTATTTTGATTTAATAAGTAGAGTAAGGATTATTACGATCTTAGATTTAAAATCTAGGAAATGATCCAACTATTACATATTGGGTCCTTATTGTTTCAAAAGAAAACATAATACAATTAGGAAACTAATTAATTGACATTAATCATCACATTAATGTTTGACTAATCACATTAATGTTTGACTAATCTATATCTTCAACATTAATGTTGATTTCAATCAACATTAATCTTGATCTTGTTTCCTTCTTTAGCATATCTTGTTTCCTTTTGTTTCTTCTTTCTTCATTTCTGTTTATGGGTTTTGTAATCATCAAATCTGTAATTCCTAACAATCTTCCCCTATTTGATATTACAAAACAACCTGTATGAAGAAACAATGGTAAAACATGTCATCACAATAATAAGCTGCATATCATGAATCTTCTTCCCCTTTTTGTAATCATCTAATAGGGGTCTTGTGCAACTCGTAAACGCTTCCCCTCAAGTGATGCATGTAGATGGTTAAGTATATCAACAATAAGCTTCCCCTTAAAAGTATACTCACCATCTCTTGAATCTTGAACTCAGTAGCATAGATCAAATCTTCCTTCAGTGCGAAAAAGACATGCTTATTACAATATCATGTAATAAAATGTCTTTGGATAATTCTTATAGTCAATATATGCATGGCGATCACATGTAATAGCCGATAGTCTCAGTGAGCTCAGACGGATCAACCAGAAACCACTCAATGCTTATGATTATTCTTTTTCCTCAATAATCATATCATGAACTGTATGGTATCATATGCCCCCCAAAATATTTGTAAAGAGCGTGTAACTTTTCCAATCAAGAATTATAGCATAAACTGAACCTCCAAAATGAACCATACACATCCTCATTGTTCAAGACCCAAGGGCGTCTGTGGACCTATAGCAGACCAGCAGGAACCATAATGCCTACCAGCAGGAACCATAAAGCCTACCAGTAGGAACAATAACATAGCTGCTTCCGTAAAACTTGGAATATCTTGAAAATCAAGCAACCATGATCTGTCATCCATAATTTACTCATCTATAAATTTCGCATATTCCAAAATTCAAACAACCAAAATAGCCACGTCCCATAAATCACGTCACATTCCATGGACAGCAGCAGCAGCAAAAAAATATCAAAGATTGGACCCACATGCCATAACAGTTACGACGAAAAAAAACATGTTCTCACACAAATGTTGACAATCGAGTAAAATAATATGTATACTATATTCTGTCATTGTCAACATGGTCCCACAACAGTATTCACAAACTGTTATTGACCAGAAATAATTCGCCTTCGCATGACATCCCTGTCGTTTTCATAAAAACATCCCAACAGATAATTACGCCAACAAAAGAACGTCGAACATCATTAATTGACCATTGAATACATTCAACCCAGAATTAATGCCCACTTCTTTCTACCTCTCGTCAAACAGTAGCAACATTTGAATAAGGAAAAGAAAGAGTATCGGATAAAAACAACGACGTACCAAATATTTATTGTTGATCAACCGCACCATTTTCTTCATAAACCTGACAGAAACAATAAACCTTGTATAAACCTTAGATATCAAGAGTCACCCGCTCTGATACCACATGTTGAATCCAGGAATCTGGACTCATCTAGGATATCATAACTATGATCAATATAAGCAGCGGAATATTAAGAACATGATCATAATTAAGCACAAGGTTTTACCAAACATAACTATATTAATTAACTACTAATAAGCTACTAAACCTAGGCGCCTTATAGGACATGACGCCTAGAGAACACACACACACCTTTGGTTTACATTGTATCTGAATCAATGAATAAACCTAGGTGCCTACCCTCTTTATATAATAGAGGGACTAGGGTTTACAAGCCAAACCCTAGCTTACTAACTAAGCTAACTAAATAATACATAATAAGTCCCTATTGTTTCTTCTTTCTTCATTTCTGCTCATAGGTTTTGTAATCATCAAATCTGTAATTCCCAACAATCTTCCCCTATTTGATATTACAAAACAACCTGTATGAAGAAACAATGGTAAAACATGTCATCACAATAATAAGCTGCATATCATGAATCTTCTTCCCCTTTTTGTAATCATCTAATAGGGGTCTTGTGCAACTCGTAAACGCTTCCCCTCAAGTGATGCATGTAGATGGTTAAGTATATCAACAATAAGCTTCCCCTTAAAAGTATACTCACCATCTCTTGAATCTTGAACTCAGTAGCATAGATCAAATCTTCCTTCAGTGCGAAAAAGACATGCTTATTACAATATCATGTAATAAAATGTCTTTGGATAATTCTTGTAGTCAATATATGCATGGCGATCACATGCAATGGCCGATAGTCTCAGTGAGCTCAGACGGATCAACCAGAAACCACTCAATGCTTATGATTATTCTTTTTCCTCAATAATCATATCATGAACTGTATGGTATCATATGCCCCCCAAAATATTTGTAAAGAGCGTGTAACTTTTCCAATCAAGAATTATAGCATAAACTGAACCTCCAAAATGAACCATACACATCCTTATTGTTCAAGACCCAAGGGCGTCTGTGGACCTATAATACTAGCAGAAGAAACCGTAAGCAGACCAGCAGGAACCACAAAGCCTACCAGCAGGAACTACCAGCAGGAACCATGAACTACCAGCAGGAACCATAAGCTTACCAGTAGGAATTAAGAAAAGCTTAGCAGTAGGAACATCCAAACCTCTATAATCGTTCAAAGACATTACGAACCCAAAAGATGTATAAGGGTTATTGCTGATCTGCTTGTGTACCTGCTGTAAACCAATCCATATGCTTCGAGGTTAGGGTTTGAGAAGAAACCCTGCTGCCTTCACTTCTGCCTGACTGCTGCCATCTTTAAACGAATTAGGGTTTCCTTAAGAACCCTAATTGGCAAATATGCCTTTTGATAAAACAAAATAAAATTATACACGAAAACCTTATTAACCCTAGATCAAGAGCCACGAGGCTCTGATACCAATTGTTACATCGAGGGATAAAGTGCGTACACTCGGGACTTAATTGACTTTGGTGTAGCAATTCATATATGCACTTTCCTGGAGGGAGAAAAGTGCATTTTCGGGTCTTAATTGATTTTGGTGCTACGGTTTTGACTTCGAATGGGGATAAAATGTGTACTTTGGGCTGAATTCAAACAAGACTGGAACGCTTCCTAAGTGAGATGATGTTGATGATATCATCCCTACTACAGTGTATCCTAAATGAGAAAGGAGGTCCATAAGAAGACTTCTGCATTGATTCTTAATCAGTCTCAGGGGTGTATGTTTGGAAGGGAGCTAAAGAAAAAAGAGCCTACTAGTTGGGAGGGAGTTAAAAATCAACTAGATTCTACATGCTGAAGAAATAAAGCTGGAGTATTCTAGTAGATCAAGGTCATTGAAGACAATCTCAAGGAATGCTGGACTTCATTCTTATCATTTTGCTTTATTTTTACTTGAAGGAAACATTGTAACCAATTCACGTGTGACACCATCTTGGAGGGAGATTGTTAGCCTTACTATTTTGTAAAGCTGGCATCTTACACGTGAATTGGACTAGCTATAGACCAACTACTATACGCAAGGACTAATATTGTATAAGTGGGATAGATAGCTTTGTGTTAGGCTATAGTTTTAGTTTTCCTTTCACCCTTCTCTACTTTCTCTTACTAGAAATACAATGTTTCATCTTATATTCTTTGATCAACCAAGACTCCCTGAATAAGGTGTTTTGAATCGCGTAACACAATTAGTCTTCAAAATTTAGAGGTCATTAAAGTTCATACTGATGACAATACTGTTGATCCTTTGAAGAAAGCATTACATTGTGATAAGCAAAAGTTTCATGCTAATGGAATTAGGTCTTCGTTATTTGATTTTGAGTTGTTAAATTTTTGCTCATGTATTAGGGATATTGGAACTTTTCCAATTCAATATAATGTTTGTTTCTTTCTTTATATTAATTTTTGTTCTATATTTGCACGTTAAGATCCTTAAACAATTTAGTTCTAATTATCCATAGTTGATCATATTAATTGGGACAAAATGTGAATTAAGACTTATATGAATGGTACTGGTGTTGGTTCGTATAATACAAATGATTTACTTTTGTGGCCAGAGTTCATATGTTATTCATGGAGATAATTAATGGATGACCCATACGAGACGTCACGACATAATTGTTTGTCAATAAGTGAGTCACGTTTTTAGTTTGTATTCTTGGGTATCCTTTGACCTTGAGATATATAGCATTTTTGTAATGTTTAAGGAGTGGGACTAGATTTATATCCAACGCCTTCTTAACAGTTTGTTATCCTAGTATATGTTAGTTTCATAACTTGGGCATTGCAAGGTGGATATAGGCTAAGGGATTTGTTCCTCTTTAGAAGAGAATATATTATTGTTAGCCACTCGATGAACTGATTCATATTCACACGACCATGACTAAAGTGGAAGTTTAAACTATTGTTTGACTTACTTTGGTATATCATTAATTCTAGATCGAGAAACAGGTGTTAGCGATTTGAGATTGCTTAATCCATGTCTTAAATTAACACGTATCGTAACAAAGGGAATATGAGTATTATAAAAATCATAAAATCACTAAGAGTTAATGATATGATGTTTGGTTTTATCGACGGAAAGAACAAGTTTGTATCACCAGGTGACAGTTAAGTTTGTTGCTAGACGGTTGAGTGTTCCGTATTTGATCGCTTAGGGATTACCATGCACAATTGGGAGTTTGTAGGATTTGTGTGCATAATAAGTGAGATTAATATTGTCGGTAATATATGATTCATTGGGGTCACACATAATAACTTGAGATCGCAACTTTATATATTTATTGTAAATATATAAATGGTTACTTAAACGAATCAGACTTAAATTATAGTTGGACTTATTAAATAAAAAATGGAGAAGTGAGGAAGTTTGGGCCGGAGCTAACATCTGGCGCACCACTTATGGGGCCCACACACGCTAGCCATCCCATGGTGGGATCGGGTCGGGCTTTTGGTCTTTGGTTTAATAAGGATAAGATATTATTTTGAATTATATATTATCTTGTAATTAATAATAAATCTTTTATTTATAGATTTGATATTATCTTGATTTGATTTTCATACTTATCAAATAAGCTTATAAATATTAGTGTTATTATTTCATTCAATATTTATTAATTCGAAAAACCAAAACACTATTCTTCTCATAGCTTTGTTCGGTCGCGGCTCTTCAACACCAAGAAGTAACATGAAATTGTTTTGATTTTTATAGTAAAAATTTTTCGTGTAGTTGTAGAGTGACTAACAGCTATGAAGCATATCTGTTGTGATTGCTTGAAGGCCTCCTAGGTGTACAAACCGTGAAGGTTCTTCTACTTTGGACTTATTATCTGTCTAATCTCTCACTCCAAACAAGGTACGAAATTGTTGTGTTTGTTTTGATTAGTCATAAATGCATATGGATCGCTGGCTCACATAATACTGGTGTAAGGGTTTTAATTCTTCTGTTTCATGTTTTGTTTAATTGTTAATAAAATTAAATATTGCTCTTTACGTTTTCCTACAATCATTGCACCATCTTGAAAAGGATCTCTCTTCATTTTCTTGATCGAATAAAGCTAGATGAGTGTCATTTTATATACTTTTTATGGGTCGTGTACCCCCAATATAGAGTGTGTTTATGCCCAAAAATAAGGGCTTAATCGTTCCTTTTCAGGTATTTCTCATTTGGAAGACATTTGGATGAATTATACGTGACTTGGGCTCATTTGGAGAAGAAACAGATGAGATTACGAACCAACACCAAGACTCTTAAAGATTTGTACTCACAGAGCCTGGAGACGGCGTCACAAGCTATACACGACGCCGTCATAACTCATCAAGAGACGACGTCATAACATTCCATGACGGTGTCAGCCCGTACCGACTCAAACGCAGATCTAGAAGATTCTACTTATGACGGCGTCACGACTAAAATGCGACGCCGTTGCGTCGTTTTTCCTATATATACAAACCCAAATTTAGGGTTTTGAGTGTGTAACTTTAGAATAAAAAGAGGGTACAAACCCTAGTTCGTTTAGCAACTGTAGGAGACGATTTTAGGGCCTAAAAACCCTATTGTACTTCTTCCAATTCATGTTTTAATCAAGTAAGGTTTACTTAATCATTCAATATGTCTATGTGTTGTTTGATTTATTGTTCTTGCTTTATCTTTAACATGCTTGGCTAAACCTCCTATTGTGTTTATTTATGATTGTATGAAACCTAGAGTGTAGATCTTAGTGGTGTTGCCTCTTGTGATGGATGTGCACGTTAGGTCTTAGAAAACCAGCTTTTGTCTGCATCGCTGTTGATATGTCTAGGGAAACGTGATAGTGTAGAAAGGATACCATCGGGTAACAGTCTTCATACTACCTTGCCCCCTAATATGGTTGATATACTTTTAATATATTTCACATGCACTTAGTGTACTCCTAGGGGCCGTGTAATAGTCTTTATACTACCTTGCATGTTCATTGCTCTAGCGGCATACTAAGTAGATGGCGGGTTCGTGTAATTCGTTCATGCTTTAGGAAATAGTTACACAGATCATCACAAGGGTGACAAGGCAACAACACTAAGAGAAGCAATCTAGGGAGTAATACATGATTAAATAGACACAATCTTTTATCTTATTGTTATCACCATTAGTTTAGATTATTATTAGTTTATTAGCTAAAACTAACCCACCTGTCAATTATATGATTTACTTGCTTTCCATAAAATACAAAAATACAAAAATAATCTTCCTTTAACCTTTAGAATTCTGTTAGACCGTGATCAAGCATTCCCAACCTATTCCCTGAGTGAATGATAAACTACCCCGAGTCTTGCCTATACTATACTATAATGATTAGGTGAACTGCATAGGGAGTTGTAAAACTTCTCGTGTAGAAGTCCTACGACAACCGCACATCAAGTTTTTGGCGCCGCCGCCTGGGGAATAGTTAGGTTTTGATTATAGTTTAGCTTAGTTCTACTTGCTTGAATCCTTTCAAGTAAGATTTAATTCCCGCACATTAGCTTTCTTGTAGTCTATCTTTTCTTCGTGTTAATTGTTTCGTAACCCATTCTCGTCAACCACCATAGGAGACGAGAATCCTATCCGTACCTTAGGAGACTACTCCAAACCAAGCCACGAGGGCTATAGGAATACCATCGAGCTCCTCGTAGGGAACAACGTGGTACCTCTTCGATCCGACACCATCCGGTTGGTGCAAAACGGATGCTCATTCCACGGACTTCGGTCCGAGGATCCAAATCAACACCTCAAGGACTTCCTTAAACTTGTGGACTCACTTGACCTTGACGGTGAAAATAGGGAAAGAACGCGCCTGCATTTATTTCAATTTTCCCTACGCGATCAAGCTAGCAATTGGCTTGAACGCCTTCCAGCAGGATCCATCTCCACATGGGAGGATCTTACTACCTGATTCCTTGCTCAATTCTTTCCACCGGGAAGGACCGCAAAACTTCGCAACGATATCCTGATGTTCCAACAACATCATGGAGAATCTTTATCCGAAGCATGGACTCGTTTCAAGGACTTACTCCAAAAAGTCCCTCATCATGGCATTGATCGTTGGCTGCAAATCCAAATTTTCTATGATCATGTCTCCTTTCATCTTAAGTGCGAGATTGACCGCGCCGCCGGCGGCAAACTCCGCGACAAGAATACCGACGAATCTTTGGAAATTATTAAGAACCTCGCCCTCTACGACCATGAAGGTTGGGATGAAACCAAAGAATTCGTCAAACCAGTCAAAGCCATTTCCACGCCTCAAGGCGTCCCGAAAACACCTGACCGGAGGCTCCTCGAGCTCGAAGACCAGATCAACTTCTTACTAAGAGGGTCACGACTGACGCCCGCACCGAGCTCAGCACACACCCCCAAGCTTATGTCAATGCAGTCCATCCGAACTCCCGTTCACAAAATCAGAATAAACCACCAATACTAAGCACTTTTGCCTTTCGTGAACGTATAGGTCCAAGCCCTCAACCACGAGCATTAGATACCACTTTTGAAGCTCAAGTACGAGATTACATGGCAGCCCACACCGAAAGGATGGAAAGATTCAAGAACACCATCTTCAAGCAACGCGAGGAAATCAATGGTAGGATGACTGAAATGTTCGGGCTTCTCAAGGAGCTCACGACTAGCAGAATCCCTAAGAAAGTATTGATAAGGAAAGAAGCCAAATTCCCCGTCACCAAGAACGTAAACTCTATCTCCCTTGCAAGAAATGAAGATAAAGAGAATAACAAGACGGATGAGACACCCGACAACACTAAAATGCCTACCAAAATGGAAATGCCAGTCAGGAAGGCCGAGGCAATGAATGGAGCTGAGAACGGGACCAGAAATGAGCCAGTCAAAGCACCTAAAAATGATGAAGTCGTTGAAGCACCAGGTTCTCAGCCTATTGCGTATTACCCGAAGCATAAGATAAATGAAAAGCTTATCAAGGGACTAGTAAACAATAACAGATTCAATAACTCTTTTTCAGGAACCCGAATTGGAAAGAAAAAGAAGAAAGCGTATAATGTGTTGCCCGAGGGGCCTATTTACGAAGCGATTCTCAAGAAGAAGATAACAAAGAAGGAGGACATCAGAGGAAACTTCAAAATACCTTGCAGCATAGGAGGCCTTAAGCATGTACATGCCCTCGTTGATCAAGGGTCCGATGTAAACGTCATGCCTTACTCCACCTATATGAAACTCACCGATAAGAGACCGACCGAGACCGACATTAGACTCTCACTAGCTAGCCACTCATATATCTATCCCTTAGGAATAGCCGAAGACGTGTTAGTAGAGGTTGCCGAGCATATATACCCCACGGACTTCGTAATCATGGATATTAAGGAAAATGAAAAGAGGCCTTTCATTCTTGGAATGCCATTCTTAACAACGGCAAAGACCTCAAATAAAGTCTACGACACAAGCACCATAACCCTACGATCAGGAAAAAGTAAGATAAGTTTCTATAAGATACCTGAACCCCTCTCTCATGTCGAAAAAGGAATCAAAAATGACATAGAACCCATAGCTTCCACTATGACTGTGAATAGGCTAATCCTAGAATGGGAAGAAAGGATAAGACTTCATCAAGAAAAGGAGATGGAATTTAATCAATAGAGAAGCAAGAATTTTAAAGATGAGCACCCTGCTCTTACAAAAGAAGAAGAACGAGTAGATGACGAAGGAGAAGTCACGTAAGGACGTGTGGCTTTGAGTCTAGCTACAAGACTCGTAAATACAAAAAAGCACTTTTTGGAAGGCAACCCAATTTAATTTTCCCGCAAATTAGGAGTGTCATGTGTGTTTTAATTCTTTTCCATTTGTTTTATTATGTTTGAATTATCTTGTAATCATGCTTTGTATTGTCTTTAACCTCGTCTTAATTTCAATCAAAGGTATTTGCAAACAAATAAGTGTAGGGGATTTATCCGGCTTTTGAGCCAATTACAAAAATGTTAAATGAATTGTTTAGATTAATTCGCGTCAGTATCGAGTCATATGGCGTTGAATTGTTAAATCTCAAGTTTTATGCAGCCATTTATACAGGAACTAACCTATGGAATCAAGTGCAGGAAATTTTTCATCAAAAACAAAAATTTTGTTATCACAGACTGTGGAGACAGCGTCACGATTAACAAGTGACGCTGTCACCATGACACCTATGTCGGGGTCACACCAACCCTGACGACGTCAAACGCCCAAGTCCAGAAAACTCAAAGTTTTTAATTATTTTTGAAAATAAAACTTGCATAACATTTAATATATGTATTCTTCTGTATAAACCTGCAAAACCTAATAAGTTTAACAATTCTTTCATCCTATCTATTGAGTCGAACCCTAAATTCACATTGTATATTGGTAAATCGCATATTTTATGCTTGGTATAGTTGTCTTTGTCTTTGATTACAGGTTATATTTGATGAGAAGAAGCTTGGAAGTTCTTAGAAAGTTTCATTGGATGATTCTTGAAGGATGATTTAACCAGTTATCGCATGTTTCTTCTCCATTATTGAGCAAACCAGGGGAGTACTAGTTTCTTTTCCTTATTTTCTTTTCTCATTATTCATTTTAACGGGTACTTCCAGAGAACATTGGGGACAATGTACAAAATAAGTGTAGGGGTGAAAATAAGCCTTAGAAACTATTTCTTCCTTTGTCATTTGCTTTGTCCTTAAAAAGATGGGTAATATATCGAAACATAGCATAAAAGGGAGATTTTTACCAAAATTTAAATTTTTTTACGACACATACCAACAAAAACCGAGTATTACTAGCATCCCATGGATAGGAATTTATATGACTAGCACAATAACCCTCAAAATTCCACCCCAAAAATGTGAGGTTCGCCCTTAGATCTTTAGGAATTCGGGTACCTATCGTCGGTAACCCAAGATGATTTTATCTTTACCCGGTTCGAGTTAAGGAGTGAGCAGTCACATGTGTCTATTCTGTCATTACGGATGTGTACGTGTGGTCTTCGTCGCCTTTTCTGGAATGTCTGGTGTTAGTAAAATTCATATGAGTGTACCGGTAGCATATTAAATTCTAGAACTTGTTTTTGTGATGCATTCCGAGACCGCATAGTAAGTATTAGGATTTGCTTGATAAGAGGCATTAGGAATAACCCATGTTTTAAACTTGTAACTGTTATGATGGTCACCTCGATCATATAACTATCCCACACCCTTGCCATGCACTCACCTTTAGTGCAGGATACCCTAGTACAACCCTCCGAGCCTATCCTTTTTTCGGTTCTCGTAATTTTATGGTTAATCAGACTATTAATGAAGGTGCATTGACACCCTTACACCCAAAACGCCTTAGCCTACCTTATATGTACTCAGCTTTAGTACATTATTGTTTTAACCCAAGTTAATTATTAAGTACACGGTTGCTAAGTCTTTATCATTGTAAATACAGTTTTGGGACGATTGGGATTCATGGTAGTATTTATTTCGCGAAAGAATGGGGAAGAAAAGTTATAATTCAATCCCCCATTGTTTGTATTGATCTCCTGTTATTTTGATCCACCTCAATACGGGTCATTAGTTAGATTGTAAATATCGATCATGTAAAAGCTCAAGTGTAGGGGTACATGTTTTAAACCCCCGTATTGTATTATGTTACTTTAAAAAAATAATGAGAAAAGAAAAAGAAAGAGATTGATTGTAGAGTTTGTATATCTTCGTCCGTAGTCTGGACTTAGCAACCACCAAAGTGTATTAGTGCTAAATAATTAGCAAAACTTTTCACTCCAATTTTCACAAAGCCACCTAAATGTATACCATCCATTTTTGTTTCCATTGTATGTTATCTTACACCTACACCTCACAACCCTTTAAAAGACCTCTTAGATAGTAATGAATAATACTTGCACCTAGCGGTGGAGGTTTGATCCTTTACCAAGCCTATGGTAATTTATATGCTTATGACCAGGTTAATGAGTGTTGATTTTTCGTTTCCCCCCATAGGTTATTATTTATTAGACACATGAGTTTGAAGAGAGAATCCCAAACACTTTTGTGAGTGTAGTAGTATACTTCAGTGCTTTTAATTACGAGGTCTAGAAAGTTGTGTTGTAGAATATGTTTAAAGAGTAGGTAAAATGACCCCTCATATTGTTATTACCTAGATAAAAAAGCCCATTTGCTTGAGGACAAGCAAATCCCAAATGTAGGTGTATTTGATGAGGTGTCATTTTATGCACTTTTTCGGGGTCGTTTAACCCCTAAAATCGTATGTTTATGCCCGAAATAGGTACTTAATCGTTCCTTTTCAGGTATTTCTCCTTTGGAAGACATTTGGATCAATTACGCGTGACTTGGTCTCATTTGGGGAAGAAACGGACAAGACTACGGACCAACACCAAGACTCTTGAAGATTTGTGCTTACAGAGCCCGAAGACGGCGTCATAAGCTATACTAGATGCCGTCACAACTCATCAAGTGACGACGTCACACATTTCAAGATGGCGTCAACTCGCACCAACTCAAACGCAGATCTAGAAGATTCATTTTATGACGGTCTCGACTAACAATGCTACGCGTCGCGTCGATTTTCTTCATATATACAAACACGAACGTTTGAGGTTTTCGTGTGTTAACTTTTGATAAAAAGAGGGTACGAACCCTAGTTCGTTTAGCAGCTGTAGGAGACAATTTTAGGACCTAAAAACCCAATTCTACTTCTTCTAATTCATGTTTTAATTAAGTAAGGTTTACTTAATCATCCAATATGTTTATGTGTTGTTTGATTTATTGTTCTTGCTTTATCTTTAACATGCTTGGCTAAACCTATTATTGTGTTTATTTATGATTGATGATCCTTAATTGTTGATCTTAGTGATGTTGCTTCTTGTGTTGGATGTGCAAATCATTGCAGTTAAGGTCTTAGAAAACTAGCTTTCTGTCCATAATCGCTGTTGATATGTCTAGGGAAACGTGATTGTGTAGAAAGGATATCATCGGGTAACAGTCTTCATACTACCTTGCCCCCTAATATGGTTGAACCACTTTTAATGTATTTTACATGCACTTAGTAAACTCCTATGGGCCGTGTAATAGTCTTCTTACTACCTTGCATGTGCGTTGCTTTAGCGGCATACTAAGTCGACGGCGGGTTCGTGTAATTCATTCATGCTTTAGGAAATAGTTACACATATCATCACAAGGGTGACAAGGCAACAACACTAGGAGAAAGCAATCTAGGGAGTAATACATGATTAAATAGACACAATCTTTTATCTTATTGTTATCACCATTAGTTTAGATTTATTAGTTTAATTAGCTAAAACCAATCCATCTCTCAATTATATGATTTACTTGCTTTTCATAAAATACAAAAATAATCTTCCTTCAACCTTTAGAATTCTATTAGACCATGATCAAGCCTTCCCAACCTATTCCCTGAGTGAACAATAAACGACCCCAAGTCTTGCCTATACTACACTACAATGATTAGGTGCACTACCTAGGGAGTTGTAAAACTTCTCGTGTAGAAGTCCTACGATAACTACACATCAATACCGACCTAGTAATTCCTTCTCCCACAGCTATTTTGGCCATCTTACAATCTATAACTGCGTTGGCGGTAGTTAGGAATCCTCTTCCTACTAGCAAAGGGGTTTTGGGGTCCTTCTTCATGTCGATCACGTAGAAATCATTTAATAGTTTTAGTTTTCCTATGTGGACTTCTACGTCTCTAATAATCTCAAAGGGGTAGGATTTGGATCCGTCAGCCAATCCAAAGATATGGTCAGTCTCTTCTAATGGTCCAATGTTAAGTTTTTTGAAGAGGTAAAGTAGGATTATGTTTACGCATGATCCTAGATCGGCCAAGGTGTCGAAAGGTTTTGAGTCCCCTAATCTACAAGGTTGAGTGAATAGTTCGGGGTCTTCCATCTTTGCAGGTACTTCGCCTTGGACAAATGTTGATCTGTTTTTTCCTAGTTCTAAGCTCTCTACGTATTTATCCAATATAGCGTTATAGATTGAAGCGTGAGATAGGACTTCAAGAACCGGTAGGTTAAGATGCAAATCCTAGAATTCATCTTTAAAAGTTGGTTCAGGTTCTTCCGGTTGTTTCGGTTCGATCCCCATCCCGATTTGCAGTAGGCTTGCCTGGGAAATGATTGCCTCCTTGGAATGTGCTTTGATAACATTGATTGAAGTGGAGGAGTGAGATGAGCATTGGGGATCAAATGTTGGGTAAGAACGAGCAGACAAAACTAAGGAAGCACTCAGTTTTAGATTTCTTAACCGTGTCTTTAAGCAGTGCTCCTGCTATTCGATCGATGATGGCCTTCAGCACTGTGTCAATTTTGTTGGTCATCTCACTTTGCTGTTGTTTGAAATCGGCTTCAAACTTGGACAATCTAGCGTCTTGAGATACCATGAATTTAGATACTGTAGAATCCAAGATCTGGACTCAACTAGGGTATAATAACAATGATCAACACACAGCGGAATAATAATTGAGAACAAGATCAAAGTTACTAATAAGGTTTTCTTCATTAATCATTAACAAAGAAACTAGCTAACTATTAACTAATAACCTAGGCGCCTTATAAGGCTTGACGCCTAGTTAACACACACACACACACCTTTGATCTACATTGTTACTGGAACTGGTGAGTGCTAACCTAACTAAAACCCTCTTTATATAATAGAGGTGGCTAGGGTTTACAACCAAACCCTAGCTTACTATCTAAGCTAACTAAACAATTTCATATTTGGCCCTTCATTGTTTCTTCTTTCTTCATTTCGTCTAATAGGTTTTGTAATCTTCAAATCTGTAAATCCCAACAATCTTCCCCTATTTGATATTACAAAACAACCTGCATGAAGAAACAATGCTAAAACATGTCATCACAATAATAAGCTGCACACCATAAATCTTCTTCCCCTTTTTGTAATCATCTAATAGGGGTCTTGTGCAACTCGTAGACGCTTCCCCTCAAGTGATGCATGTAGATGGTTAAGTATTTTTGAACAATAAGCTTCCCCTTAAAAGTCTATTCTAAAAACCATCTGCATATAATCATAAACTCAGTAGCATAGATCATCTCTTCATTCAGTGAAAAAGACATGCTTATTACAATATCTTGTAAGAAAATGTCTTTGTATAATTCTTGTAATCAATATATGCATGGCGATTACATGCAATGGCCGATAGTCTCGGTGAGCTCAGACGGATCAACCAGAAACCACTCAATGCTTATGATCATTCGAATTTTGTGATGATCATATCATGAACTGTATGGTATCATATGCCCCCCAAAATATTTGTAAAGAGCGCGTAACTGTTCCAATCAATAATTATATCAAGGACTGAATCTCCAAAACGAACTAAACATGACATCATTGTTCAAGGCAAGGGCGTATGAGGGGGGGGGGGGGGGGGGGACCAATATCGAACAATACTAGCAGCGATAACAAATAGTATCAAATAAGCTAGCAGAAGAAACCGTAAACAGACCAGTAGGAACCATAAAGCCTATCAGTAGGAATGATATAACCAGTAGTAACTCATAACCACCAGTATGAATCAGAATATACAACCAGTAGGAACCGTATAAGCACCAGGAGGAACCATCGTAAGACCAGTAGTAACCGAGAAGACAATCAGCAGGAACATGATGAAACCAGCAAGAACCAAGTGACCAGTAGGAATTACCGAGTGTGACCAGAACAAATGAATATGCTTACATGTACTCAGACTCAGTAAGCAGAGATATGGAAGAATACATTTCTAGAAATCTGGTATATTCCACAAAATCCCACTCCCCAAAAGTCAGGAAGTAATTTTGGGAAAATATACAATCCCTAACATTCAGGGATTTATATTAAAACATATCCTTTCCCAAATCTATGACTTATCATCATAACTGCTTCCAAATCTGTGAATTCATAACCAATCTGCCAATAATCACGTAGGCCCACGTACATACCATATGACTAGCAGATCCAACCATATACACACAGACGCAGCCATCATTCACACCTACACACACATCCTTTAACAACCTGTTGCGACTTTTCTTTTAAACCTGCTGTTTTCTTTGTAACTACGACCACCTGCTGCTGTTATCACACGTACACCAGCAGACCCATAAAGTAGATAAACTAAAACAGCAGAAACAAACATATAACTCGTACAGATACTTTTTTTTAAGTATCCAGACGACGCCTTAAAAGTGTCACAAAATCGTCGCAAAATCTGTCACAAAACAGCATCTCCTTCCTCCCATATGCTTTAGCAACACATGATTTGTCACTGTTCTGTCGCTAATCAGTCACATAGCTGTTGCAAAACTGTCATAGATCTGTCCCATATCCATCAGCGACACTTTTTCTGTAGCAAAGTTGTCGCTAATTCATGGATCCTGCGTTTCGAACAAGAATGAAGCATAAATACCATCATGATCACGTCACAGATCAGATCATCAATTTAGAAGCCTTCATGTGTCATTACTGCTGCTGCCTTTAAACAAATTAGGGTTTGCATAAAAACCCTAATTGCCCAATACGCCTTTTTATTAAAAATAACAGAAAAATAATTTTACATGAAAACCTTATCAACCCTAGATCAAGAGCCACGAGGCTCTGATACCAATTGTAGAATCCAAGATCTGGACTCAACTAGGGTAATATAATAATGATTGATAAGCACAGCGGAATATAAAGAACAAGAACACAATCATGTTACTAATAAGGTTTTCTTTATTAAACACAATAAAGAACTAACTACTACTACTACACTACACACGCTCTATGTGTTTCTTAGACTCTCATTGGAGAAGTCTGCTATTAATGGATGGATCGTAACCTAGACGCCTATCCTCTTTATATAGTAGAGGATGGTTACAAACCCTAGCTTACTAATAAAGCTAACTATTACATATTTGGTCCTTCATTGTTTCTTCTTTCTTCATTTCGTCTAATTTATTTCTTTGTAATTTCTAGCTCCTTGCTAGTTTTTTTTAATAAAAGTCGCCGTTCAAAAAAAAAAAAAATCTTCAAATCTGTAATTCCCAACACCCTCATTTGTGTTACCAAACACAATATTTGAGGGAAATTAAAATGCAACTGCCATGAATTTCTCTCAATATACCCCAATCAAACGACACCTAAGTGAGATTACGATGAGACCAACACCCTCCTAACATGTTAGGAGGGGTCTTTATATAGGCAAGTTCTAAAGTGGACGTCTAGGTTTTGGTAAGATGGGTCGGGCTTGGCTTGTGTTGGGCTTTTGGCCCGATACATGAACAATATTAGCTTAAAGTCCAAGCCCGTTTACCCGACTATCCTGTTACAAAGTTTCTATCATGTAGACTGACACTAATAAAGTTGACTGTTACATTCTTAATTGACTTTGAATATTTCTAAGGTTAACATCTTCGTAAACACAAACACACAGTTTCGGCTTTAAGATCCTTACTAGGGTCTCGGGTAGGTTATTTTCTTTGTTTTTCGTTTATAGATCAATGATAAGTTTAGTACACGATCTTTAAAGATCTTTTCTTGATAGAAAATAATGTATCCTTTGCGTTTCAGTTCTGATCCGTTTGGGTTTCATTTTTTTTGGTAAGGTTCGTGTTTGGTTTATAGTAGGGGTGTGCACGGTTCGGTTTGGGTCGGTTTTTGGCCAAGACCGAAACCGAAACTGAATGTTCGGTTTTTTGTGTGACCATAACCGAAACCGGTCGGTTTTTCTCGGTTCGGTTTCTCGGTTTCAATCGGTTTTCCGGGTTCGGTTTCTCGGTTTTTCGATTTCTTCAAAAAAAAATTATTAATTTTTTTTCATTAACTTTCCCATTATATAAAATAAAATTTGCTTAAAGGAGCCCAATATTTTTAAATCTTAAAAATGCCCAATAATCTTTGCCATTATAGAAAATAAACTTTGACATCCAATATTTTCAAATATTCTAGTAAACCGGTTATATATTCAGGCCCAATAATCTTAAAAATCAGCCCATTAGTCCATTAGGAGCCCAGTATTATGTATAATGGATTACTAGAAGATTTGAAAAAAAAATGTATAATGGATTGGTTCGGTTCGGTTCGGTTTTTACGGTTCGGTTTTTATGTCAAAACCGAAACCGAACCGAAAGTTCGGTTTTTGAAAAATAAAAAACCAAACCGCCGGTTTCTAGTTCGGTTTTGGTTTTTTTCGGTTCGGTTTTTTCGGTTTTCGGTCGGGGTCGGTTTTTTCGGTTTTTTTTTGCTCACCCCTAGTTTATAGGTTTGTGTTAAATCTAGTTTTAATCAACTTCGGGTTCTAGTTTAGGGAGGATCTTGGTTTAAAGATTTAGTTCAAGTGTTTGTGTAAGAGTGTGTTTGAGGTAGATTTAGTCAAAAAAAATGTAGTCTATTTAATGAGATTGTTGAAAAATCAACATATATTGTTTTTGCGTTCTAAAAGAATTCTAAAAGAATCAAGATATATTGATTTAGTCAAGAGTATGAAATCATATATAGATTCGGTTTATAATAATATGGGATGAAAAAGATAATAGTATATTTTTTGTTAATCTGGAAAATAGTTGATAATCTTCAAGTGTTTTTAAAGATTTTTTAAAAGAAAAACAAAATTCAAAGGAAACATATTAGAGGAACACGACACTAAAGCGGATTTCAGATTTCCTCACAAAGACGCCGTCTGCATTTTCAAAACCACACGAACGAAACGTGCAAATCGGCCAAACCACAAGTTACTCTAAATAAACCAGTATGAAAAACATTTGGATAGAATATATTTCAACTATCCGTTTTACTTTTTATAAACTGAAAATAGCATGTTTAAAAAGTTTCATACGTATGTACTCCCTACTAACTTAGAATCGAAATAAATGTATATTGTCAGAAGTTAAGATTGCGTTATCTATACTACTATATAAAGCATTTATAATGTGGGACCCATTAAAAATTAAGATAAGGAGGTGCAATCTTGACCATCCATCTCATTTTAAGAAACCACATCATAAAGTGACATGTGTCACCTTTTGATTAAAAATTCACCTCTATTTTCAAATTGAAATATCTTTTTATCAATTTAATTTTATTATGATCTAATTTCATCATATTTTTTAAAATTTTATGCTCTTTCATTCAACATCCATTTTGATATATTTTTATAATTTTTTGTTTTTTACATTTTTAGCGGATTTATTTTATGTTGATTTGTATTTTTTACAACTTTAACTTTAATTAAATATGAACTTGATACGTTAAAACTATATATTTTCGGAGAGAGTTGTTTTTTTACATGCGAGAATGATGATGTTAATATGGTATTGCGGGAAAGCTACGGGAAACTCAAACGAACACATACAACGAACACATACATTCAAAGTGTTGTGAAATGAAATTACTAAGCGGGTAGGAAATTGCGTAAAGAGTTGAGTTAGTAAAATTTTTATTGTCGCCGCTATGCGCGGGTAACCAACTAGTTTATTAAGTAAACGCGAACGTATTTTTCGACCCCTATAATTGTTGCTAGTTGGCTACCCTTGAAAGGCGTGTTCATGATTCCACCAGCTCCATTATAAAATGGCAACTAGTCACACAGCTATACGTAATTGTCTTGCAAGTTGAAGTGTATGGACCTTTTACTAAATTTATAGTTAATGCGTTACTAATTAATACAATATCCATCTCACCACAATATTCGGGCAATACACATGCACCACGTCGGTGCAAATTATTTTTCTATCTATACAATTTTTCTAACCATTTTTTTACCTTTTATACCACAACTACCACATTTTTCACCTCTTAGGCTTGATGGAGTGGTGGTGGTAAACCCACCTGACACATCAGCTTTCTCTCTCCAAATAAAACTCATCTTACAACTCATCTTTCAGCCGTAATAACAACTCACCTTACAACTAAAACTCACATTACTTACTATTTTTTAATTTAATAAATACTTTTATTCATAAACTAAAAAGTAAATATTTACGTAAACGTAAACGTACGAAGTTAATAAAAACGTTAACTAAATTAAAAACTTTTATTCATAAATTAAAAACATTACAGACTTCGAATATTAAAAAGACATTACAAATAAAGATTAAACTAAGCATTACGAGACAAGTGTTCAATCAAATCGTGTCGAAAGTTTTGAAGTGTTTATAAAAATGAGAGAGTTTTGTATAAAATGAAAGAGTTGTGTTTAAAAATGGGTGAAGTAGTTCGTATTTATATGTAAAAAGTAGAGTTTTTTAAAAAAAAAATTATACTCAACGGATATAAAATCAAGGGGGCCCACATTTTTTAAAACTCACACTCGGTGAGTTTATCACATAGTGTGCACAAAAATCGTCTGAAACCCACCTTGCAAATGGAACTCACTTAGGTGAGTTTTACCACCGGAGTGACACTCGCGCGTGAGTGGTAAACCCACCTAGGTGAGTTTACTCCCACTCCGTCCAGCCTTATATATCCGTCGTGATTGCCCACTATTCCACCAATAAGTATAGGCCACACACATCTATCTTTTGAAAGTACTAAAAACTAGATACAATCCCACAAACGAATAAGTAATCAGTGTATGTTGACGAATGACGGAGACCAACTACATACCATATATCCTCTACGTAACTACGTTGAATAAATAACACCAGGGAAAAGTCGTCACGCAAAGGTCATCTTTCCATTTGAACTGAAAATTATATTCAAACAATGGAGATGTCTTTGATGGATTACTTGATAATACGGATCAGTTATCTTAATTTAAGATGTTTTCATACTCGTATAGTAGATATCATAAGCATTACTTTCAACGTCATCACAAATGTATAGTATAGCTTCAAATAATCAAAATTTTATTCAATTAAGCTAAGAATTTAATCTTATACTAACTGATTTTAAGATGAAAGCCTTGGTAACACAATATACGGGTAACTTTGCACCATACTACAATTACGTCTTAGAATCTCAACAATAAAGCAAGTAACACAATGCTCAAAGTTGAGCAGCTGCGAATCTCAATACCTAGAAGCCGGGCAACACAATCAAGTGCATGTGCGTTTTCGTCTTGCTACTAATTGTTCATTTTTTATACCAAATTTTAGATGCATGTTACTGTTTTTTTGCCTTCTCTTTGTCCTTAAGCTCTTTAGCAACTTCATTGGCTTCCTCTAACATGGGTTCCATTATGTCCTCTAGTTTGTCTTCCATCTCTTGAACCTGATATGATATAGCACATAAATGAGAACAATTTAAATATGCAAAAAGCATCATACTCGGGTAATTATTATCTTCTATCAGCTCGTATATAAAGTCAAATGTTACATAACTCTGGTTTAAACAGCCCTGCAATTTTGACTTATATAAGTTGATCACTGCATTGATGTCGTTTTTGGAGTTTATTATAAAAGAAGTAATGCGTTAGGTTTAAAATTTTATAATGCAAAATAATTACTATCTGTTACGTATTGTAATTTATAACTATTGGTACTACGTAATCCATAAACACGCAATATGGAAGTACTAACATAGACAGGACATAATCATCCTACATTTTTTTTTCAACCAACCTATTAGTTTTACTTGTAAGAAATAAAAATAGAACATAAACAAACCTTGTCTATGAAATCACCAGCCGCATGAGCATCTTTTTCGACTCGTTCAGCAATGTTTTCGATATAATCAAGGGTCTTTCTTAATTGGCTGCTTTCGGGTAGATCGTCCTCAAGTTCTTCCACCACTTTGTCCACTTTATCCGCCACAGCTTCCACCACATCCGATATATGCTCAGCCGTGTCTACTAACTGGTCAACTTTTTCTGTAATCACAATAACATAATATTTTATTCATTAAGTTAGTTGTTTTTATTTAAGAACCAAAAAAGTTGTAAATTTACGTGTTAGACAAGAGTGTGTGATTCTAACGATAGAAAATATACAAATACTTACGTAGGAGTGCTTTAATTGGACCTCCTTTGGTAGTAACTAAGGGTATGATGAATGTCATTAAAATTCCCATCACCCAGTTTTTCCTACAAAATATCGAACAAATGAAAATAAAAGTAAGAAACCATCCACTAAAGACTGTTTGGTTTCATTTAAATCGATCACTAAAGTCTACTTTGACTAGTATTTAGTCAGTAAATGTTTGTTTGATTAACTAGTTACGCAGATCTTCTGTCAGAATAGATTCAAAAAAGAGTTTGAAATTTATTTCAGTCACTAAAAGACTCACAATAACGAGTTAAAAAGCATACCAAGAACCAGACGAAGAACCAGACGGTGGAGGTGGCGTTGCAGGTGGTTCCACGTTCGCATAAACGATCATCGAGTTCCATCTTGTACTCGAGTTGGTGGTAGTTATGAGAGGAGTTAGTTTCTGTTTATTGATCGGAATACCAAAAATGGGGTTAAATAGGAGATTAATGTTTGATCTATTATGCGAGGTTTCGTGCAAATTTATTTTAGCAATTGCATTTTGTGAAGCCAAACACTTTGTGATCGACATGGTGTTCAAGATCTTAAGAAATTTGCAAGTATATTCAATATAATGAAGGTGGTAGCTGGCAATGTGGAATATATACACATATATAGAGACAATGCTTGTATTTTCTATCTTTTTTTTAATTTTTGTAATTATAAATTTTGTATACAATAATGGAGATTGATTGAAAAATTGGAAAGTTATTATTGTAGCATGTATTCACGTGTTTTTGTGAAATAAACAAGTAGCTATACCCGCGCGTCGCTGCGGGACGGTTAGCGGAGCGCGAGGTTTGAAGAAACTTAAAGTTTTATTCATAAAAAAACAAATCGATGACTCCAACAGTGCGAGAGGGTATTCCGAGAATAAAAAGAAAAATTTTATTTTAAAATTTTTTTAAGAAAAAAAAGGAACAAAAAAACTGGACAAAAACAATTAATGTGACCCACTTTATTAATGTGGGATCGGGTCAAAAACATTTAAGGGTTTCCAGAAGATGGTGTGTCTTGACATTTTTAGCCTTGTAGCGTGTGGTATAATTATGGTGGTTTTATGAAAGTAGAGAGAGCTATCGCATTCAACCAGGGATTAAATTGTCCAGCTTGTTTATATCGGGTAAGCACATTGTGAACACTAACGTACCTACTCACTTTAATTATTTTACTACACTCCTTGTTATATACTCCTTCCGTCTTATTTTTATTGTCCACGTTTCCTTTTTGGGATGTCCCAATTTAATTGTCCACTACTAAAAATAGATAGAGAAATTTGATCAAGTTTACGATATTACCCTTGTTTGAAATTATTATTACAAACTTTAAAGAATGCTTTAATTAATTAGCTAAGGGTAAAACTGTCATTCTGTCAAAAAGTAAGAAAGAGAAAGCAGTAATAAATGCATTTTTCTTAAACTGTGTGTTTTTTGTCGGGAGACAATAATTTTGAGACGGAGGGAGTAACAAGCAAGATACTCCGCGCGTTGCCGCAGACATAATTTTTTTTAATCGATTTCGAATGAATATTGAGTGGGAATGTGCCTGTACGTTGCGGTGGGGCTGACTTGTATGCAACACATGTTTTTTTTTTTTTTTGGTAAAGGGGACTCAACCCCGGTAAAATATAATAACACCCAATAAAAACCGTTAAGTACACTGGAATGTGGCTTAAATACCACATTAACCTCAAGCCCAAATTTGAATGAGTATTTGTCGTTGAGGCGAAAGTATACGTTATTTATAGAGCGAACGCCTTTGAGTGTGTATGTAATTATAAATATGAATGCGAAATGTGTTTCTAAATACAGTCGTACATGGCAAAAAATATAGGTTATTTATATAATTTAAACTTTCACAGAATTCTACGTTCCTGACCCCTGTCGGTTATTTTAAAGTTATTAGGTAGTTTAAGGTCTATTTTGAAAGTTTTTATTTTTAAATATATATACATTAAACTGCAACATTTTTTACAAAATCGTACGCATGTCAGAAGCATTGCAATATTGGGCTCGTTTTGTTCGCAATTCGAAGATCTTTCCGCCGGTATTTTTTTGTTCTGAATGAATCGGTAGATATGTGTTATATATTTGAGAAATAAAGTTTATTATATAAAAAAGTCGTAAATAGTTAAAAGTTGAGGGTACGCTTTGTAAATTTTCTTTTTTTTTCTATTTATATTTAACTTCAACA
Source organism: Tanacetum coccineum (assembly GCA_026074375.1). NCBI lineage: Eukaryota > Viridiplantae > Streptophyta > Magnoliopsida > Asterales > Asteraceae > Tanacetum > Tanacetum coccineum. Next base: position 26,612 of record BQNB010070617.1, read on the forward strand.
TTTTTTATAAAATCGTGCGTATGTCAGAAGCATTTCAATATTTGGCTCTTTTTTAATAGAGGATTGTTAAAGTTAAGGCACAAAAACGAGCAAAAATAAGAGGGTGTTTGTTAAAGCTTATACGAGCTTTATGACCTTATTCATTTTTCGGCTTATATTTTCGGTTTATTTTGAGACATGTTAGCTTAAATAAGTTTATTATGATATACTACTTTCGTTTTAAATTTATTTTCTACATTTTAATTTGGTTTTTGGTCACGATTACAGTCAATGCTCTAAAACAATTAGGGTGAATTTATGGACTGGTTTGATGAAGCAAAGTAGTCCAAGTCTTATGAAGAATGTTGCTCCTCATAATGATGGGTTCCAAGTTGTAAAAAACCGTAGACATAACAACAAGCAAGGCGATAAGTCAACGGGGTTTAAACCTAAAAGCACATTCATGTATCGTCCCGTATCTACTCCTAGTGGTTCTGGGATGTCAAAGAAGAAAGGAAGTGTGAAAATAATGAGGCCTCGACATCAAAAAGTAATACCAATAATAATGAGGCCTCGATTTCTAGCAATTAAGGACCGGAGAATTCGGTTGATATTAATCTTGTTTCTCAGAGAAATTCGTTTGCAACTTTGAATGAACATGACAAGGATTTTGGAAATGAGGATACGAAAAGGGCGGGAAATGAGGGTAAAACTGGCATGGATGCGACAAAGGTTGTGCAAGAGACTAATAGTGATGTTAACGATGTATACGACGAGACTGCTCAATACATGGCCTCAAGTTACCCTAAAGCTACTAATGTTGAATCGACTAAGGGTGGTAGTGGAGGTGGGAGTAAGATCTTGTATGAACGTTAGAAGGAATCCTATGATGAAGACCCATATAATGATGATGATTATGACGCTTACGATCTAAATAAAGATCAAGCAGCGCTTTGTGATGCTTGGGATATCAATCTTCGTGGTCAAATTGAAGGGGGGTTATATTTGGTGTCATTGTTGAGTCAAATGTAATTTAGTGGTTAGTTTGTTTTATTCTTCCTAGAAGTAGTAGTGTTTTGTTATGTTAGCTTTACCTTCTATCTAACAGACTAAAATGCGTGATTCACTCACATTTATTCTATTTAAACATTCTTTGAAGTAATCTATTCAACGGATGTAAAAACACTTTACCTAAAAAAAATATATGTTTTTCCAGAAAATCGTAACCTAGTTGGACTTGGATTAGTATCTACTTAATTAACATTTTGTTTGCTAGTTCAAATATGAGAAAAGAGAAATAGAGAAGAAAAGTGAGAATAGAATGGAGACAAATGAATATAATTTTCATCTTATATGTTCTTGTGTATGAAATAAAAGTAAGAGAGAATGAAAAATACATCGTAAAGACGCGCTAAAATCTCGATTTCTATCCAATAATTCAAATCTTTCAATGCAATTATCCAAATCTTTACATTTTGAAAGAAATTTGGGGAGAAAAAGTCACACTGTTTCTCACTTCTCTCCCGTTACTCCTATTTTTTCAATGCAAAAACCTCATTTTTTCCACTTGTTTCAAATAAAAAATTCTCGGACAAACGTAACTGTGTAAACGTCTATGTTTTTTATGGTTGAAAACATCGTATATTTATATGTAATTAACAATCATAACATATTTAAACGGTATAGTTGTAAAGAATGTAAATTCATCATGGACACAACTTAGGGCATTGTTAAGGTCCATTTTAATCGACTCTCTCACGAAAAATTCTTGCTGTGCCTGCGGACATTAAATTATAGATCGAGTAGTGTTTAATTACAGGTAGCATAACATTCGAGCTTTGACTGTATTTCATTTCCTGAATTTGTGGTCATTTGAATGAAAATTCTTACATATACCAAAGGATACGAATAATGTTAGTTAGTAAACGCATTCTACGAACTAGATGTATCCTTGTACGGTTATACCGGAGCCAGGGACATTCTCGGGACGCAAATGAATTTTTGTGACGTTTGTTATTTTTGTTAATTGCAACCAATACTTAAAAACTGTATATGTTCACTTTGTGTTTTAATTCCGTCATTGTTTTTATAAGAATGATAAACACTATAATGTGTACTTAGAGAAGAAGGTACGGTGGCGCCGTTTCTGGTGCCATCGCCAACGGCGCCAGAAAACGGTTGGCGCACCGTTACCTCGGTGGCGTTTTCCGTTGTCGCGCCGTCACCACCAGCCCAGAAAAAATAATTTTTTTTTTTTTTGAAAAAGATAGCCGTTGGGGTGTTTGAATGTAACGGCAAGATGAAGCAAGATGTTCTTGAGCGGGAGTCTCGAGCGAGAGTCGATTTACTCGAATCTCAAAAGATAGCCGAGGATATGCGGGTGCTAACTATGGACACAAGCTCATTGGATCCGATGAACGCCGCTATCGTGAAGGCCCAACAAGCACGAATCCGGGCAAAATATCCAACGCAAGAATAATTATCTTATGTATTTTTTTAGTTTTAATGTCTTTACTTTTATTGTCTTTAAGTTTAATGTATTTTTTTTCTTGTAATGTGTTTTTTTTAATGAATGAAGGTAATTTTAGTTAATATTGTGTATTTTTAATTTTATATATAAAAAAAAATTCCAACGGCACCAGATTTTCTGGTGCCAACTGTTACCCCACGAATGTGGTGCCGTTGGGTTTCTGGTGCCGTTACTTTTTCCCAACGGCACCACTGTACCCAGTGCTCTAAGAGAAGGAGGTACGGTGACGCCGTTTCTGGTGCCATCGCCAACGGCGCCAGAAAACGGTTGGCGCACCGTTACCTCGGTGGCGTTTTCCGTTGTCGCGTCGTCACCACCAGCCCAGAAAAAATTAAATTTTTTTTTTTGAAAAAGATAGTCGTTGGGGTGTTTGAATGTAACGGCTATATAGCCGTTTTTTTGTATTTTTGCCCTAAAATTTCCAAATTTTACCCCCTAAAAATCCTATAAATACCTCCTTATTATTTCATACTTCACACGCACTTCCAATACATTTTATAACACATAAATCTTCACTTCTCTAATTTTTCTTTCAACAAAATGAATCCCCACAACCCTTGGATTACGGGAATGCTTAACGACCCTTCGAACCAAATGATCGGGTCGTCTTCGAATCCGGCCAACAATCCGGGCTCGTCTTCGAATCCGAACACCCAAACACCTTACTTTCCAAGTATTCGAGGATCCAAAAAAAGGTGCGGATCAACAAAGGGATACTTTTTGGTATAAAGTTATGGATGTTTACAACAAGGAAGCCAAAAGACTCAAGTACCTAAATCGTTCCAAGAACATGATTACGGGAAAGTGGACTCCGATGAATCGAGATGTCGGAAAGTTTAATACGATTGTGTGTGAAACGGCTCTTATGAGCGGGGAGAACGATAAAGATTTCATGGAACGTTGCCACATGTTGTTTAAAAGAACATGGAAGAATGATTTTAAACACTCGGTGTAACACCCCCAAAATCAGGTCGCAGCGGAAAGGTAACATTTGGGGTGCTACTTCAAAGTACAACAATCAAGATATAGGGAA
>BQNB010070618.1:12000-33063 GCA_026074375.1 Tanacetum coccineum
CAATTTTTCATTCCAATGTCAAGTTTTTAATAAATATTGGTATCCCACATATACTGTTGAAGGGGAGCAATCTGGAAAATGAATTCATGCAATATCGTGGTATAATTTTTCTCCCCATGGAATTTTTCATGTCAAATTTTAATCAATTGGTATTTCAAATACTAGGTGTTTTATTATTTAAAATAAGGGGAGAAAATGTTATTAAAATATGTTATAGACGAGTGTGATCTTTAAGACTCTAAGTGCAACTCTTTCCTTCATGTGCTAAGTAATTTTGAATCTCGAAGCACATGTGTAGGGGGAGTATTTGAAAATAACAATGTCAGAAAATAGTTTTATGGTTCGATCTCTATACCCAACAACCTATTAATTTCACGACGATTCTGAAGTCATAAGGTGGTTAGGTTAGGTATAAGTCCTACGATCCAACCAGAACCGGAGGGATCTACCCAAGGACACTCCATAGTTAGAAATAGCAGTCCTTAGGTATGAATGGAGAAGAATGTGTATAAGGGAAAAATGCCGACTAAGATAAGATTGAGTAACACCATGGGAACAATCTTATTAAGGTGTTAGTAATGACGTCTTGGTAAGCATTGAAGGGGTTGAAGAATGAAAATGAACATGTATGTAAAGGGTGGAAAACAAAGCAAGGCCCTCCAAACACTTACGGCAGAAACCGGGTCAATACATAATCTATCAAAAAATCCAATGATGATTGTTGATGTGAATGAAAGTCGTTCATGTGCCAGTGATACAAGGCAACAAACTTCAGAGCCATTCGGGTTTCTCTCAAAAGAAACTTGTTCCACTGTCATAGAGATATCCACCGTTATTATATTGAACATCTCACTCGTGATTGTTAATTTTGAATAGGTCGGTCAGTCTGCTCCAGCCATTTTATTCGATTACTAAACCAAAAGTGCACCAAATCGAGTCTAGAGCCAGAAAGAAGAGATCAAATTTTAAAATCTCATTAGGACACATGTCAAAATACTCTTGTTCAACACATAAAGTTCACAGTATGTATACAAAGAGGTCCACGCATTATCCTTGGATTTGCCAGAACATCCGAGTGATACTTACGTATTCACATTGAAAGGTTAGAAATCTGCTTGAGCAAACATCAAACAAGCTCTTGGTTAGGTAACGTGCAGATTCTATATGGAATCGAGATTTTGTGATAATGGATATCAATTTTTGGTCCTATGTAATGAATTAACGACATTAAATTCAGTAAGAATGTAACTTATCTGATTTCTATTATCCGTGTTGTCTGCTCTTTGGAGACGTATATCTGGTATTGAGGATACATGCAAAGTAGGGTGAACTCTAATACATTCTGTGTTAGAAGATCCTACGCTTGAGCTGGGAAACCCTGTCAATGAGATTCTTTGGAATTCTACATGATCATTGGTATTGTATTCTATACTATAAAATGGGAAAACAGAGGTTAATGCACTCTGAACTAAAGTTGAACTGACAAATCCGTATTCATCGTTTATTGATAAATGTCTTTATTTTCAGGTTTAGACGACGGTGTTGCAGCCTTATTCCAGCGAAAGTAGGATTCATTAACCACATGCTATACTCAAGCTTTCAAGTCAATCATTCACAGTCAAGTTAGTCCCACAAATATTATCCAATAAAAATCAACAATAAGCAAAACACAAATAAGCCCTTTCGAATAAGCAGAAATGAGAAGAGAAGAAAGAAAGGAAGAGAGAAAAACTTGGAATGTTTGATTTAGAGAAGAGTATGTGAGTGAGTTACAAGTGTGACAATGCAACAAAACTCCCCTCCTCCATATAAGGAGAGGGTTTCTTTTATACCCTTAGCCAACATGTAGGCGTATAGGCTTTTCTACTTGGGTCAGGCTTGACATATCTTAGGCTTTGAGCCCGAAACACAGACAATATTAGATTACAATCCAAGCCCGTTAAACCCTACTAGCCTATTACTTTACAAGACCTAATTTGTCTTTATAAGACCGATAACATTCTTGTTTGCCTTAGTATAATTAAGGCTAACACATACCATATTCCATTAAAAACGAACTTAAATGACCAAAAACGTACCCAAAAATACATTGTATTTGTATGTTTTGCATTTGTATTGTGCAGTTGGTAACGGATATTTAAGGAAAAGGACAAAACCAAGTCAAAAAGGACAAAAAACGAGCACGAAATGGAAAAGAGGAAAAGCCAAAATCCAAGTCAAAGTCAATTAAGTCAACCCATAAAGTCAAAGGTCAAAGACGGAGCGAAAATGAGAATCTTAAATGGACCTACCCGTACCCAGTTAATGGACTGGGGCAACCCAATAAGCATTTATACTAATTCCTTTGTGTAACAAAAATGCCAAATCATGATCAATAGCCCCTATAAAAATTACCAAGCTCCATATTACATCTTAAAACCGACCAAGATAAAAAAATGGCCCATGTCACTTAACCATAACTCTGTTAGCCCAACTCCCTTAACCTTTATGCCGTTAGTTCTTAAGGACTAACACTGTTAGTCCAAAAGGACTAACGATGCGACAACCTCACAAACTCAGGGACCAAATGTATTAATTCCCCTAACATGCTCACCCCCTACACCACAAACTTCTTTACACCCGTGGTCCTTCTCCACCCTTAACTCCTGTTAACTATAAAACACTATATATCTCTCCTAAGACCTATTTCCCGCCTAAACCCTTTTCACCCTCATCTGTCACTCTCACCCTCGAAACCCACTTCACCCCACTCTAAACCCATCACCATCCTTACCTTAACCCCACATCACATGGCATAAAAGCCACGCTGGCAATCCTCTATACTCCTATTGGCTGAAGAATAGAAGACAAGGAATGAAGGGTTAGGATCATTTTGCTTGATGACCAAGGTGGATTAAAGGCTAGGATTGAAGACTTGGACTCTCCTCACACAAGAAACACAACAAGCACATGAGACAGCTTGTTTTTAGTATATAAATAGATTAGTTTTTTTTATTGTAAAAAAATTATCTAGTGTAATATAACTTAGGAGTAGTGTAATTTTTAAATTTAAGTTCAATTTACTTGTCATCTTTTAAATGTATGTCTTTAATCTTCAAGCAATGTACTTTTGAAATCAAGTTAATGAAAAGTTAAGTTTTATGGTTTTATAAAATTCTGTCTTTCAAGCTCTCTTATGCACTTAAGCTTTGAAGTTGGTTACAAGTCACTTTTATAAGCTGTTATAAGCTTAGAAATCCATGTTGAACCTATTTAAAATCTGTCTAACAAAAACTTCCTAAGTCACTGTTACATTAATAAAAATCTGCCAAGAATCTCAATGGAGCAAGGTAAATTGTGGATGGCCTTGGTTTAGTGCTTCTTGGGAAGCTTTAGGTTGGTTATAATCTGTTTTGGAAGCTTTAAGTTTTCATACATAAGCTTAGACATTTTGTAGTTTACATAATTTCATATTTTTATGCAATTTTCATGTTCTTGCTTAAATCTCTTTTTTTCTGTTTAATTCTTGTTTACTTATGTTTAATATGCTTAATTTATGCTTTTCTAGTCTTATTTATGCTTTATGAATCATGTTTGAGGTTTAGTGTTCTTCCTTTAAGCTTAAAATTCGTTTTTCAAAACTTAAGGAGTGTTTGGCTTAAGGTTTTATTTCAAGTAAAAAATTGCTATGGCACTTGGTGGTTCTTAGTTCCTCTTATTTAGGCTTTAATTCAACCTTAGGAAGTAGTATTAGGTAGTTTTAAGTTTCATTTAAGAAGTTTGCAAGTTTTTATATGCATAAGTAACAAACTATGGTGAAACTTTAAGTTTGGTATGCAATTGTTTGATTTTTAAGTTTAGCATGTTTAAGTTGTATTTTTTGTGTCCTAAATATGTCACATTTTGAGTGTATGATCTGGTTTTGAAGTTACAAGGTCTGTTTTGTAGTCTAAATCGAAATGGGTCAAAACAGTTTTGTTTTTCAAGCAATGGGTCAGTTTCTAGGCATTTTTAGGACCAAGTTTAAGCTAGTGTTAGTTTGTTTGAGGCTTTAAATTTTTGAGCATAAGCTCTTTTATGGGTGGACTTGATCTGTTTGTGCTTATTTTCCATTTCCAGCTTATTTTTAATGCTTAATTTTAAGGCTGCAAAAGCCCTTTGTCTTTTAAAAGAAAACCAAAAAGCTTTCAAATATGTGTGAGTAGGCCTTTTCAATTGTATTTTTAATAGCTTAAATGATTTTCAAACTCCTTTTTAATTGGTGATTATTTTAGCTTATAGGTCTGTCTTGACTTGCTTATAAGCCATTAAGCCATAAGGATCCACTTACTAGCTTAAAAATAAGCTAGAAAGTGGATACTTAGGCTGTTTGGCTAGCAGTCATAGCCAAAAAGCTTATTTGCTTTTTAAAAGCTTTTCAGCTTGTTTCCTTTGCTAAATTTTGTTCCTAAATGCTTATTATATATAGCCTTTTATCTGTTTTTGCTTATTTGCATTTACATTAAGCTTATTAGTCATATAAAAAATCCATCCGATTTTAGCCCTTTATGCATTAGTTAGTTTAAGCAGTCTACTAGATTAAAGCTTATTTTCTGGCTTTTTTAGTGCTTTTCAAAAATTATTTTCAGTTTTAAAAAATTGCGTATTTTTAGTTTACTTAAAAAATCTGTTTAAAAAATTTTTCAAAATTAAAAACATTGAGGTGTAGGGGAAGTCAAGGGTTTCAGTGGGGCCAAGGCTCGAATTTCGAGGACCTCTTCACATCACTCCAACGCTTTAACCATTTCACCAGGGCTATCTGCCCATTTTTCTTTCACTTTATTTTTATACCCTTTTTAGCTGTTTTGCTTATCAGCCCTTTGTAGCTTATTTACAGCTTATTTATAAGCTGTTTTCCATAGTTCTTATTTTTCTTGCATTCTATATAGCTTAAAGTATTTTCCTGCATTTTTTCAGATTTTTCCAAATCAGTTTAGTATTTTTAATTAATTATTTAGATTAATTCAGTTTTTAATTCATATTAAATAAAATAAAAATCAAAAAAATATAATTCTTTTTTTAAAAAATTTTCTTTTATCATTTAGGACTTAGGAAAATTAAATTTACATTTTTAGGGGTAAAATTTTAGAATTTTGTTTTTTAAAGAACGGGATTTGATCCCGTTATGGTTTTTCTTCGTTTTTTCACTTTAAATGCTTACGTTTTTGGTTTACTTTTCTTTGTTCTTGCATTTTAGTCACTTAGGATTTATAAAAAGTTAAATAATCATTTTAGTATTAAATTTTGATAATTTAGGTTTTTTAAGTCGCGTTTTTAGGATTCTCGTTATCATTCCTAGTTTAATTTCGTAATTGCTTTCGTTCTTAGCTTGTTTTTAGTTAATTGCATTAATTTTCCGGTAGAATTATCAAATCCAATCAAATCTTTTTTATTCAAACATCAAATGTCAAACCGACTCTCGACTTTCCATTGCACGCCTCGTTGGGGATAACGACCCGGGAGATTTTAGATTTTACTTTGGTCAAAAGTAATTTCTTTGAATCTTTTGGAATACGTATACTATATATTATAATTACCCCCAAAAAGGTGATTACCAGCCATCATCACCACCGACCCATCTCCACGACACCACCTTCGAAACCACCACACCGACATCACCCCCGCTGCCACACCTCGCCCCAGACGCCGCACATCAACCCCGTTGGCCACCACAGCCGACAAAACACCTGTAAAACATCCGATTCCTTGCCTATTTTTCTGTGCATGGTAGTTACATCGATTGTAAAACAAAATGAATAAGTCGAGTGGTTGATTTGATTTGATTTGGTGTTGAATAGGGGTTGTCCGCCGCCAAACCACCATCGTGGTGGCGGTCGGACGACGGAACAGCCACCATAGCCGCACCTTGTGGTGTCGGTAGTGACTGGCGAAACCCCAAATGATGTCTCGGGGTGGTTCAGCGCCGAAACACCACTGTTGGTGGCATGCCCGAACTCCGACCCGTAGAGACCACCACAGCCGCACCTTGTGGTGTCGGGCTTGTGGTGGTGACACCCCCATTGTTAATTTATTTGTTATAACTCGTGTTGGTTGTCTATTGATTTTTCCGATGTAAAAATGTGGTTAAAAAGGGTGTTTGGATTTGCATGTAATCTGCCATATAGGGGTATTTGGATCTGAGTTTATGTCTTATTAGGGGTGTTTGGGACAACAACCCCTAAATAAGGATGCGTTTGGTTTTACTTGAAATTGACATTGTTGTAAACTTGACTAGTTATTAATTATGAGACGTGAAAAATATTGGTGATATTGATTGAGGAAAAATGGGAATTAATGTATTATATGTATATGGGAAACGTTGTATAAACGGCAAGGTCATGCCGAAATTTCTAAAAAATTTCTATACTTAGCATTTCTATTACAACTTCTATTTTTATAGAAACCTGATAAAAAGGACTAACAAATAGTCGTAAGATATTTTATATATAGTTATATAAAAACCCGTTAAGAAAAATGGAACATTAACATATGAAATATTATTTTATAAGTCACGACTAAAATTTTAATTAAAACTCTTATAAAAGTTTAAAAGTCATTGTTTGTCTAATCAGGAACTTTAAAACATGTGTTTACGTTTATGAAAGAAATCGTCAATGAGTTATTTGGTAAGTTCCGTGTGCGTGTCGAAACATATTATTTTTAATTAATATTTTTGATTTGATGTCTTTGGCATGTTATGTCCACTTACCAGACTTGAATTGTTTACCCGTCCGTTTTCATTATGTGATATATACGGGCTTTATTACTTTACTTTGATTTATCCCTTTGGTTCATTTTTTATTTTGGTCAACCACCGAAGTGTTATAATTTGGAATTTGAGTCTTTTGACAACGTGTCATGTCGATGTAACTCTCCATCAGAAAAACCTCAAAAATATATCCTCCTAAACGAATGGAGCATAACCGTTAGGATTAATTGCAACTTCTTGGACGCGACAAGATATTCGTTGATGTTACATGATTATTAGTTAGTGATTGTTGCCTACGAGCAAGGTGAGTTCATATATAACAACCCAGAATTTCCATCAAATGCAAAATCAACCTATTTTATTATGATCACAATTGTACGGGGAAATTTTTTGCTTTATTACGTTATTGCTAATTACCAATATTTATATACAATGTAGACGAGCTCACGCAACTACCTTTTGCTTCTATAATCTATCTTATATGTCAAGCAAACATCCATACACATATCAAGTCAATATCTTAATATAATTATTATAAAGTACCTTAATCTTAAATGTAGAATTTGCAAGTTATATCACAACTAGGCTTTTAAACAGTTATCGATATACCTCTAAGCCTAATTTCAAGAAAAATTAAATCTAAAGTGAAATGTCAAGCTACTAAAGCATATGTACAAGTAATATAACGTCTCATTTGAATACATACTTTCCCTCCAAATAGGTACGTCCTTTAAAGCAGAATGTATAAGTCATTAATGCACGATGTCTAAATAGCTGTTTTACCTCCATTTTCCCAAGGAATCTTGTACAATCTATCAAGTACAAGTTACAAGCAAGTCATATACTTCATTTACAATCCATATTCATTCTCATTTCATGAAATTACAAGAAATCCAAGTTAGAAACCCTAACCCAAGCTAAATAGTAAACTATGACCCGTTTCTTGGTTTTTATCCATTATAAATCTCAACCAACACCCAAATAAGTTGTAATAACTTATTTTACAACATTACCAATCATATACTATCATCATTTAATCATTTCATTTCAATTGTATGCGAATTAAAACCAAGAAACCCTAATCATGACCTAATGAGAACTATCAACCCGTTTACTCATTTTTGCCCATTTAAAATCCAAACTACTTATCAATTCTTGTTACTAACTCCTAATACAAACCTTGTGATTATTTATCCACACTTATAACACAAGTATACACGAAATTCAAACCTAAAAACCCTATACGTGCCCTAATTCCAACCCACGACCTAAATTTCCATTTCTACCCATTTTAAACCCGAACCACTTATCAAATCTTATTAATAATCCTTAAAACAAGTCTTGTGATCAGTAATCCATCATTGTTAGCCAAATATACTTAAAAATCCAAGCCAAAAACCTTAAACGAGCCCTAATGGAACCCGTATACATTATTCTTGCAATCTAACCCATTTTAAAAGTTTCCTTTACAACCAAGCACCTTATGACTAAGCGACTTACCTTCCCAAGCACCTTACAAGGTGCTTAATTCATTTCCAAGGCCAAAATTGTAACATCCGAGAATTTTCGAATTTAGAATGACGATGTCAATCTTTGACTTTTATGGTCTGGCTTGACTTATAAGAACGATCATCTAAATCAGTTTTCAACGATCGGACTCTACAGCTTTTTGATTGTGGCATGACATTCATGACAACTTTTTAGTTCCCGAGACTGGAAACGAGCCGGAACAAAGGGGGCAAAAAACAGCGCCCGCAACATTTTTTCGAACCATTATACAACGCGAACACACAAAAACAATTAAATTTGTTTTTAGTTATCAGTATTTATTTAATAAAAATATTAAATAAATTATTCATCATTTTTAATTAAAACGTTTTTGAAAACGCGACTATTCGAGTTGAAATCCATTTTATTTCGGACGGAGCGGGAAACGGTTCATAAAATTGAAATAACAGATATTTGTATTTAATTTTAAAATATTTCTGAAATTATATCAAATAAATACTCGTTTTTTATCAGAAAGAAGATTATAAAAACAATGGCCATAGTTTCGAGATTTGAATCAGTTCGTTAAGTCGCTTCAAACGAGTCTCCGAACCGTTTTTATAAAAAACTTACCTAAATGTTACACTTTTTAAACCCCTCAAAACTATTAAAAACTTTTCTATTTTAAAATTAATATATTATATAATTAATCTTTACATTTTTTCATTTCATTTCCATCTTTTAACACACACACTTTATACTCTCTCCTCTCACCTTATTCTCCGGACGACTCCCCACCGCGGCCACTGTCAGCGCGCCGCCGGAGAACTTTTTTCGGCGCGGAATTTTCCGCGCGAAAGACAAAAAAGACTCCTAGTTGACCGGATTCTTACCTCGATCCCCACTACCACTCTCTCTCACGCGCCATTTCTCCACCACCACACATCACACACCGAAACCACCACTATCATCCCCACCGAACCCAACGACACTACCACAGCCATCGTGGGTGCGTGTGTGGTTTTAAGAAAGGTGCGGTTTGGTTTGTAGAATAAGCGAAGCGGGTTCTTTGCGTTTTGGGTCGGGTTCGGGCTGTGGGACAGCGTGGTCGGAGTTTGTGGGTTTTGGTGCTAGCGTGGAAAACGGGTCTAGGGTGTGTTTGCTTTTCTAGACAACCACCAACAAGTGGTGCGTCGGGTGGGTTTAAACAACAAAGGGGCAGTTTGGCGGTCATATCAGCCGCAGTTATAGCCGGGGTGTCGGGCTAGGCTCGGGACAGCCGGGGGTATTTGGTTGGTCGGGTTTGACAGCGGGGTCAACCGGGGTCGGGTTTGGTTTGCAACAAAGGTTCGCAGCCAGGTCGGGCTGGGTGCGTGTGGTTTTCAGAAAAGGGTGCGTCGGGTTGTGTTGCAACAAATGGGGCGTTTGGGTTCGGGTCAACAGCAGCAGTGGGGGAGGGGGTGTCGGGTCGGGTTTGTTTGGGTTGGTTTTGTTCTAAGCCGGGGTATGTTTGGTTCGGCTATATAAATAGCCGGGGGGTGGGGTGGTCAGCCGAAAAGCGGGGTCAGCCGGAGAAGGTTGGCTGTTATAAACACAAGGGGTGTTTGTTTGTTGGTTTAGGCTCGGGGACAGCCGGGACAGCCGAGGGAAGGTTGGGTTATCGGGTTTGGTTTATAATGATGTACGGGGGTGTTTGGTTATGGGTTTAGGTCGGGTTTTGGCTGTGGGAACGGCCGGGGACAGCCGGGGTGTCGGGCTAGGCTCGGGACAGCCGGGGGTGTTCGTTTGGTTGTGGGATTCACAACACCTCGGGGGCTGCGTCGGGTTGTTAATACCCACAAGGGTGTGTCGGGCGTGTTACCAAAAAGGGGGTGCGTTTGGCTTAACAGCCACGCACAAGGGTGCGTTTGGCTGTCCATCAGCCGGGGTGCGTCGCGTTTGAGTGTGTTGTCACCAAAAATAAAGTGAGTTTAGTTAACGCGAAAATATATAAATTGTTTCATTTAATCGATTTATATATAATGTGATGAAAAATATTAGAACTTGCGCGGTCTAGTTAAAATATGATATTAATATTAAAACGAGACTGATATTAATGTATAAGTGATATTGGACATATTTGAGACGAGAAATTGGACTAAAAATGGACTTTAGTGCCTTTATATCGCGAGTAATTTAAATCAGAAAATAGAACATGAGATTCGGGATTCGAGACCTTGAAAAGTTAGACTTTGGTTTATAAAATATAACAAATTATATTTTGACGGACGTTTTGATATAAAACGGGACTTCTAACTCCCAATAACGAAGAAACTGGATCGAAATCAGAATATACACTTTAGTTATAAAATAGGTTATTTTTAATAAATATTAAAAATGACAGATTTATTAATTAAATGATTTGATCACTTTCGAGTCCGTTTCAGCCTTCCGGCGAAACACGAAAGTTGTTCGTAATGGCATTTTACTTTGCCGCGAGGCTTATCAGCTTTAGAAATTGAGATAAGTTAGGATTGGACGGAAAATAGTATATATTCATAAAATATACTAAGGGTTAAGGTTTAAAGACGCGCAAGTGGATTTCTCATCACATGTATATATGACTGCATACATATAAAAATATGTATGATTTCGTGGTAACGATGTACGCATCGTTGATCGTATTTAATACGTGTATTATAATCGAACGACATAATTATAGGTCGTGGTCGAGATCGTTGCAGATTCAGTGTGATTTAATTGGATTAATTGATCGTGGTCTTTAATCAATGTGAGTTCATAGCCTCGCTTTTCAATATTCAACTTTTTATGTTTTTTAAATTCCGCTGCAGGGGTAATACATGCTTGCCTGCGTTTCAAACTTTTTACATACTAGTTTATCTTTATAAACATTGATTTCTTTATCAAGGACTTTGTGAGTTCATAGGGTCTCGCATTACAATCTTTCAAAGTTTTTATAAAACCCGGAGGGGAATGCTATGTCGTTACAAGATCATTTATTTTAATACTGTACAATTCCTTTCAGATACTTTGTGAGTTCATTAGCCCCCAAATTCTATCTCCTGTTTTATAAAACTCTACGGGGTGGAATTACATGGATTGTTTTATACGGACATGTGTTTTGTTTTAAACGGTTGCTATCAGATTACTGCCTGATATTATTGCTATAGTTACACTATTGCCAATTAAGTCCCTACTATTATATGAACAGTTCAATTGCTATTGTTTAGGTGAGCGGCGGAGTGTTGTGTTAGGATCTATCGGGTACTGACAATCCCACCTGGAATTCTCTGGTCACAAGTTGACATGGTTGCATTTAACATTGAGAAGTACTTTTAGGTTGTTGGCTAAGATCCTTATACATTTGGGGCACAAAACTTGTTAAGGCTTCGGGGTCATGAGTTAGTGCAGTAATATATACTTTAGACTTGATGAATGTGTTTCTCTTGTCTACATTACTTGTTTTGGACTCTTTGGAATTGTACTTTGTCCACATTTACTTCGATCTTGGTGTGTTCCATTACTAAACATTACTTGATTTACTGAATCTACTACTTGATTTCTCGGAAAAATAACACTTTGAAAATCAGAAAAACCAAAAAGATTTTCTTTTATATAAACTTTTCAAAAACAAAATACAAAATTAAAAATGAGAAAAATTCAAAAAGAAGTTTTACAATGGCATGTCTTCTGAAATCGATAACATTTACGGTCTTAGAAATGTCATTCAACAATGATACAAGCCTGTAAATGAAGTTCGAGCAGAAGTTTCAAATGTTTTCAAAACATGCCATATGGTTTGCTATTATTTCAGATAGTAACCCGCTTTTCTCCTTGAGGAAAACATGTCGTCTAAAAGACAGTTGTTCCTAACAACGGGAATTTATTCTCGGGCATGGTCTACTTTATGACCATGCAAAGGCTTGTGATTACTTTGCATCACAACCCGTGCTTCCTATATCCATAAGTGTACGTTTCAGTGCATCTATGTGAATAAATAAGAGAAATCTTATTTATATTGGTGTTTGTTGTTTTGTCACATACAAAATCATTCCATCATCTGAAAATAATTTTCAAGATACATTTGACTTCTCAAACAATGTCTACAGCTCTTTAAATAGAAAACGGGTCATTGTTTGAGGGGGAGAGAATGTCAAATTTCTTTGTCATGATCAAATGAGCTGTAAAAAGGGAAAAAGATTTTCAAACGATAACGTAATATCTCTTTATGTGTTACTTGTTTATGCCTTTAGGGTGTAGTTTGCTAAATTATGTCTATAGGTATGAGAGTTTAAAACTTTAAGGACCATGTGTGCTATTTGTTTAACTTGAATATACCTTATAAAACCTAATTTGCAAGATTAATAAGTTGTGTTAACATAAGGGGCCAAATATGTCAAGATTAAAATTGGTTAATAACATACCATGGTCTCAATTATATGTCAGTACATTGGAGTTGCACAATGGTCTCAAATATTTATCCCACAGACATAGTAAGTTAAACAATGTTCAATTATATGTCAAGAAAACATTGTGCGTTGCACAATGGTCTCAAATATTACCAAAGAGTAGACAAGTGTAAGTTAAACAATGGACTCTAAAATATTAAATTCTTCATAACTTTAAAATAAATATCGTATTACGCTAAAGCCGTTATAATTTAGTTACATTGAATTAAGTATGGAATTTTAAGTATTACAAGTCTGTAAAGGCGGGACTTGTACTATAGGATTTGTATAGATAATTGCTATATTAACAAAGCCCGACACATTTCTGTTACCAACGGGATTGTGTACGAATCTAAATATTGTCAAGTCTTGTATAGGCGGACATGTAATGAGGAGTATCGATCATGGAATCACTAATACTGATATTGTTTATAGAGATCTTACCTTATTTTACACATAAGACCTGAAGTACTCATTAATTATCTGAACTTTTATTTTGATCACGCCCTGGGGCTCAAAAAAAAAAAATTTTTACTCCCAGCAATCCAATACGCATTTTAAATCACATCGTCCCATATTTCAGTAGAACACATGCTTCGTCATGCAACTCACACTTGAAGGTAATGAGAGTACGCGTATTTGCACCAGG
Organism: Tanacetum coccineum; assembly: GCA_026074375.1. Taxonomy (NCBI): domain Eukaryota; kingdom Viridiplantae; phylum Streptophyta; class Magnoliopsida; order Asterales; family Asteraceae; genus Tanacetum; species Tanacetum coccineum. The sequence continues at coordinate 25,313 of BQNB010070618.1, forward strand.
AATTACTTAAGTAGATGATTTTATAAATCATTTTTTATGTAAAAGGATTGGGACGCCCTCTTTCTTCATTTAAATAAATAAATTATAATCACCGAACATAAGTTTATTATTTCTTAACTTACATAAATTGGACGCTCTTATGTAAATAGAAATAAATAAGTGGGGACTTATGTATCCGATATGACACTAGTAAAACCTGAAATCTAATAATCATCAGAATCCTGTTAAAAGTTTGGAATCACAATAGTGTCTTGCCACTCCGATAAATCTTAAGGCCATCATTTGAGCTACCTATCTCATTCTTAAGTATTACTTATGACTTTGCAAGTACCCCCACCCCCTTTGCAATCACCAACTGTCCTGTGGAGCTAACAACTGAGTGCAATATCCCTGTCACCAATTGTGATAGTATTGACGTTTATGGTCACTGTTTTGGGATCTGAGCGGTCCCGACTAATACAACTTTATCCAATAGGTATGCAACTCCCCTTAAACTAAGATAAACACCTATCAGACGAAGAAGATAGTTTGGACTATTCATTTCGGACCACTAGTAGAAGACTTAGTCGCGATACATCCTAGTACTCTAGCCAAGAACTGTCAGTTTACGTGCTTGAAGTGAGAGTAGCACGTGGTTTGTGGTAACCTGCGGGAAGTCCCAAGCAAAGGAACACAAAACAAAAACTGAGCATTGGAGGGCAAAAGCAACAATATTTGGACTGAGTAAGCGAGAATGTTTCGAGTGAGACCGATACCAGTTGTGTAAATATGCAATCATAAAACTTGTGACGATATTTTTCAAAATATCTACCATGATGTATATAATCCTGGTCACTTAGCAAACTTTTTTGGTATGTTTTGAGAAGTGTCAAAGACATCTAATACTTGCTGAAGAAAGTTAAACATCGTCTTGCTTAGAAACGGTTTATCAGAGTTTGAAACCCTTTCTCGGTCACACAATCGGATAACACAAAATTGTAATCTCGGGACTAGATTTCTTTAAGGGTAGGTACTTGAAACATCCGAGAATTTGCGAATTTTAAGAAATGACGATGTCAATCTTTTTGACTTTTAATGGTCCTGGCTTGACTTATAAGAAACGATCATACTAAATCACTTTCACGACTCGACTCTAAAGCAATTTGATTTGGAATGACAGTTCCTAGACAACTGTTTAGTTTTTGGGCCCGAGACCTTGAAACGAGCCGAAAAGGCAAAAACGAGCGCCGCAAAACATTATTCGAAACAATTTACAAACGCGACACAAAACAAAAACAATTAAATTTGGTTTTTAAAGTTATCAGTATTTATTTAATAAAAAATATTAAATCAATAATACATACATTTTTAATTAAAAACGTTTTTGAAAACCGACTATTCAGTTGAAATCAATCCATTTTATTTCGGACCGGAGGCCCCGAAAACCGTTTCAGAAATTGAAAACAGATATTTTATTTAATTTATAAAATATTTCTGAAATATTATAATAAATACTCGTTTTTAACAGAAAAAAGTATTATCAAAACAATGCGTCAGGTTTTCAGAGTATTTGATCGTTCGTTAAGTCGCATCAAAGACGAGTCCCGAACCGTTTTTATAAAAACTATACCTAAAATGTTACACTTTTAACCCCTCAACTATTAAAACTTTTCATTTTAAATTAATATATATATAAAACTTATACATCTTTTTTCATTTCCATCTTTTACACACACACACAATTTTTATACACTCTCTCCCTCTCCACCCTTCTTCTCCGGCGACATCCGCCCGACCGCCGCCACTGTAGCGGCGCCGCCGCCTGAAAACTATTCCGGCGGGCATTTACCGGCGAAGTACCAAAAAGACTCCTAGTGAGCCGATCTACTCGAATGATGTCAAATCAAGACTCGAAAAGTCCCACCTACCACTCTCTCTCACTCGCCCATTTTCCACCACCACCACTCACCCACCGAAACCACCACTAACATCACCACCGAACCCACGCCACTACCACACCAACGTGTGGTGCGTGTGGTTATAAGAAAGTTGCGGTTTGGTTTTTGTAAAATAACGAAGAAGGTTCGTTTTGGTCGGGTCGGGCTTTGGACTGCGGGGCCGGGTGGTCGGGTTTTGGCAGCGTGCAATCGGTTTAGGAGTGGTGTTTGGTTTTTATAGACAACCCCACAAGTGGTATGCGTCGGGTTGGGTTAGACAACCAAGGGGCACTTTTGGGCTTTTCAATAACAATCCAAGCTATAGCCGGGTAGGGTCGGCTAGGCCTCGGGACAGCCGGGTGTATTTGGTTTGGACGGGTTTGACACGCGTGGTCACACGGGGTCGGGTTTGGTTGCAACAAAATGGTGCGGTTGGCTGTTATAAACACCAAGGGGTGTTGGTTTGTGAGTTGGGTCGGGACAGCGGGAATGAGTCGGGTTGGCTGTCAAACAACGGGACAGCTGGGGGCGGAGGGATTGTTGTGTCGGGTTGGACAGCCGGGTTTGTGGGTCCGGGTAGACCCGAAAAAGGGTGTTCGTGTGGGGTTGGTTGTGGTTCACAGCCGGGTGCGTTTGGTTTGTATATATATACCGAGTAGGGGGCTGTTTGGGTTTAGCAGCTAGGGGGTTTGTTTGTTTGGGTCGTGGCAGCCCCTAGGGCGTGTTTGGGTTGGTTTGGGTTATAACACAAAAGGGTGTGTTTGGTTTAGACAGAAACGCACAAGGGTGCGTTTGGCTGTCAAAATAGCACAAGGGTGCGTTTGGCTTAACAGCCACGCACAAGGGTGCGTTTGGCTGTCCATCAGCCGGGGTGCGTCGCGTTTGAGTGTGTTGACACCGAAATAAAGTGAGTTTAGTTAACGCGAAAATATATATAAATTGTTTCATTTAATTGATTATATGTGATTAAATCCGGTATAACTTGCGCGGTCTAGTAAAACACGAATAAATATTAAAACGACGGAATTTATATAAGTTAAAAGAGATTATTGGATATCGCAGAGCTGAGAGTTGACCGAAAGATGGACCCCTTGACACATTTTATATACCGAAATAATAAATATCAAAGAAATCGAAACATAAGATTCGGGTATCGAGATGTTGATAAAATATATTTTGATTTACAAAATATAACAAATTATAATCATACGATGTTTTGATATAAAAGCGGGACTTGTTAACCCTCAATAACTAATAAACCTGGAACGAAGTGCGGAAAAATACACTTTATTAAAAATAAGTTATTTTTAATTATATTAAATCTGACAGATTTCTATTGATTAACGATTTGAGCACTTTCGAGCCCTTCATTTCACAGCCTCCGCGAAACATGAAAGTTGTCGTAATGACGTTTTTTACTTTAACCCGCAAGATTGTCTCTTTAAAATTTGAGATATAGCAGTCAAAACTAAATGTCGGTTAATATATTATTTAAATTAATAGGTTTAAGATCATTATCGGGTTCTAAAAACGGAAAGTCTAAAAAGAGTAACTTTCTTAAATATTAGAGATAAGTTAGATTGGGAACGTGAAAATATATATATACAAAATATACTAAGGGTTAAGGTATTAAAGACCGCAAGTGGATTTCTCATCACATAGTATATATGACTGCTTACATAAAAAAATATGTATGAGTTTCGTGTAACTGATGTTACGCATCGTTGATCGTATTTAATACGTGTATTATAATCGAACGACCTAATTATAGTTCGTAGGTCGAGATCGATGCAGAAACATTGTGATTTTAATTGGATTAAATTGATCGTGGTCTTTATCAATGTGAGTTCATACCTCGCTTTCAATCTTGTTGAATGTTTTAAAACCCGCGAGGGGATACATGCTTAGTTACTAAATCTCAATATTTGGTTATACTTATAACAATCATTGTTTTAAAGATTTTTGTGAGTTATAAGCCCCATTTTTTACTAGTGGGGTTATTTACATATATTTTTGGGGTGAGAACATGCTTGTTTACAAATGCATTTACAGGATTGTTTACAAATTGGTTTACATACTCATTTACATAGCTCGCTATGGGATACATTACTTGACTTCATTTTTGGTCACGAATGCATACTTTACTTTGAAATGATTATGGACATTAGCAATAAGTTCATGAACTGTATAATTACCGGTAGGGAAGCGCTAATGTTATAAATAGAGTCTATTTGGTATTGACAATCCTCGTTCCGGATGGTGACTACTATCAGCTGAGAACGAACGTTATACCATGTCAGATTACGATTTGATTGGCGCCTGCGGGGCCAACAATCATTACTGCCCGGGTGTTCTTGGAGGGAACACCCATGATGGGAACACATTATTTGCATACATGCCTCGGGTGTTCTTGGAGGGAACACGCCATAGGGGAACACATTATTTTTATACTGCCCGGGTGTTCTTGGAGGGAACACCTACGATGGGTACATTTTTACGGTGCCTTGAATAAAGTGGCATACATACAAGTCTACGTCGCAGTTTCATGAACTTAGAGTAATCGTAATCATTGTTTTGTACTCCAAACCACAGAATATTTAGCTATGCTTAAATAAAGTGCAATACATACTTGAAACATTTAAGTGACATTAAATTGGATCATACGCATTTCTTTGATAAATCTTTGGATAAATGTGGTACTTTTTGGTGACATAAAATGTGTCGTGCCTCTTTAAAAATCTTTGGGATAAGATTGTACTTTTTGGTGACATAAAAAATGTGTCTTGCATTCTTTATAATTCTTTGGATTTTTACAGGGTACTGTTATGAACAGTAGACAAATACATTCATTTGAAAGCTTACATTCATAATTCTAAAAAAAAAAACCCCCTAATCTATAACTCACCAACTTTAATGTTGACACTTTTAAGCATGTTTTCTCTAGGTGAATTTTAAGCTTGACTATTTGATAAACCCGAACCACTTATCAAATCTTGTTAATAATCCTTAAAACAAGTCTTGTGATCAGTAATCCATCATTGTTAGCCAAGCATACTCGAAAATCCAAGCCAAAAACCTTAAACGAGCCCTAATGGAACCCGTATACATTATTCTTGCAATCTAACCCATTTTGAAAGTTTCCTTTACAACCAAGCACCTTATGACTAAGCAACTTACCTTCCCAAGTAGCTTACAAGGTGCTTAATTCATTTACCTCTCCTTGTTGGCTCATTTTAGCCACGACACATAACACACTTCCAAGACCTCCATAAACTTCCACCTTACACCATAGCCTCTCCAACTCACTCCCTAGCCTCTCCACATCACCCCCCACCTGTCCTAACCTTAATCCCTAAGTTCCCTTGGCCTCTAAGGGTCAAACTAGTATAAAAAGGGGTGCCATACCTTCATTTCAACTCATCCCCCACTTCCTCCTCTATAACCTATTATATCAGCAATCCTTTGCTCAAAGAAGTTCTTAATAGGTCCTAAGAAGTCTCAAGATCAGAATTGAAGCAAAAGAAACCAAGAAAAGAAGCCCCGAAGTCGTTATTCTAGGCGTACGAAGCTAAAAGTCTCGATTTCGACCCATTTCCAAGCTATAAGCTCAAACCCAGGTTTTGGATATTCCACTTCTGCTCATACACTCTTATAATGTTCATGTGATCCTAAATAAACTCTTGTTAAAGTTTTATAACTCAATTCATGCTCATTTTCCATTTTGATCCAAAACCGTACACCCGAAACCTTAATTTCATGTTTTTCTTGAATCTATGAGCTAATATGATAAAATGTTGTTATAATCTATCCTAACATGCTTAACTAATGTTATTATAACCACTTTATCAAGTCTTGAAAGAATTTGAATTAAAAAACCAACTCGTTTTCATTATAAAACCCTAATTCGGCCTGTTTTGATTTCTAGCTTAACGAATTGTTAATCTAAACTTTCGTTAAGTTAAACCATCATATTTTAGCTTATAGTAATAATCTATAACCTTCAAATGTCTTTTGGAATGTTAAAGTAAGCTTGCATGGCAATTCGGACTTGTTTTGTAAATATCATCCATGCAAGGGGTATATATCGTAACTTTCTGAAACTTATAACTAAAAGGACTAAAAATGTCATTTTACCAAAGTTATAACTATAGGGGTCTATTATGTCACTTTCCAAAGTGCAAGGTTTACCTTGTACATCTTTCAAACTAGAAGGACTAAACTCGTAAAAGTGCAAACTCCAAGGGTATATTTTGCTACTTTTCATTCTTAAGGGTCTAAAATGTAACATTTTGGAAAAGTATAAAAATACATTCAAAACATTACAAGACATAACTTTAATTAACGCTTGTCGTGCTTATCATTTCCATATATTGATCAAAACGCTTAAAACCGATTATATCGTATCACAATACTAGGGAGCTTCATATTAAGGGGTTTCATCTTGGTATTATGTTCTGATTGAGTTGTTGGGTTTATGATTTAAAGTGCCCTAGATCCTCAAACGTTTACTGAATGACCTCTTAATTATGATGGCCTAAACGGTGATACAATAATTCCAAACTTTCCAATCAAACTCATGACTCTTAGAACCAAAGTTCTAGATTACAATCTTCCTAAGACTTGACATATTTACTCAGGTTGCCTGACGTGGTTGTTTACTATCATTTTGCTATATCAACCTTCCCTGTTGAGATTGTGATAAGGTCGTCAACTTTCATTTTGGAATATTTATTACACCTACCTATCAGGTGAGTTCATAGCCTCACATTTTAATCTTTTGAATGTTTTGTTAGGTCTGAAATTCAGGATCAATAAGCAATATAGTGATAATCTAGAGAGAGAAAGTAGAGCGAGAAAGAAGGAGGAGCAGGATTAGAGAAAAGATTAGAATAAGATTAAGAAACACCTAGAGACCCCCAAAGACACACAAAGACACACAAAGACACACCTCACAAATGAGGTGGTGGAGGGGTGTTTATACCCTTTTACAATGAATGACCATGGAGCCCTTGTCTTCTAGACATTTACAATTTATCCCCTTTGACTTATAGTCTTTGACTATTTACCATCTACCTAACCTATTACACAATAATATTTCATTATTTATTACAAGACATTTATCTCAATAAGATCATCACTTTTATCAATCCTAACAATCTTCCCCCAATAGACGATCATTGAGATCTCTCTTTGATTGCATTAATGATCATCATTTCCTTATTCGTAACAATCTCTCCCTAAAGGATGATCATTGAGATATCTCTTTTGACTTTTGATCTTTGAACTTTGATACTTGTTTGTCTTGAGTCTTTTTGTGTAATAGTGGTCTTGTTCCAGTCATGCTCTTGTGATCTTGATCTTGATCTTTTCATTTTCTTTCGTCTTTACCTTTGAGATCTTCTCAAATCATCATTCTTTATCGTGAATCCATCTTGATTTATCTTTTGCAGCGTTTGACCAACATACTCATACTTTCTTGACATCTTACAATCTTCCTTATGTAGAACCTTTGTCTTGATCAATAACTTGATGATTTGAGGAAGTTCTTTGGTTTATCAGAGTTGCGCCCCCTAAATGTTGCACTCTATCAAAATATCCAGCTTGAACACTTCTCTTCCCCCTGATTGCATTTGATGACCATCAAACATAATCATAATCTTGTTACGCCTGAATATTCGATAGTGAAGTCATGTGTGGAGTGCGGTCTAAGCATGAGAGTCAACTACTAACTTCAATTCCAACAATCTCCCCTTATCAATATTGTGACATCATAAGTAACCTTGGTAATCCAACACTTCACTTGAATAAATCAAGGAAATGTTGTTTGTGTTTTTC
>BQNB010070619.1:0-33063 GCA_026074375.1 Tanacetum coccineum
TTTTTAGTAAACGTTTGGAAACAGAATAGGCTTATTTCTCACAATTAGGCATTAAGTGTTATAGTGCGCGAGGTCATGTAACTAGTAATTTTTACAAAAGTTATGCTATAAAAAATTTAAATTTTGGCATAATTTAAGCACATTAGCATGTTATTTGTAAAAGAAAGGACAAGTAGGCGTTATAACTCTCCATCCCCCCACTTACATTATACAACGTCCTCATTGTATAGATAAAACAATCAAGAAGATGAGAAATAGAAGTAGAACAAGGAACTCCCCTGATATGTTTCTCGGGATGATTCTCCAATTTGAGTTCTTGAGCAAAAGTGTGTTGACGAGGCTTCAGAATGCTCGTACGAGTTCAACACACGTCTTTTTCAGAGAATACATATCGTCGATTTCCTTATAGCAAGGTCCTGCATAAAAGATTAGAAGACAAAGGTGCAATTCCTATCTCGGTTATACAATGGTTACAATGCAGGAAAACAATTAAACACACAACTGTACAGGAATCAATACGTCGTATCTCAAACCCTAGGATACGTCGTATGGTTCCTGTAAAAACAATTAAAAATTTTTAAAGTACTAGAAATTAAATTACAGACTAATAACGTCCAGACGCATCTATATGCCGTATCCAGAGGGGTTCGATACGCCGTATGGAGTGTCTGGGAAGACAGACTCGTGCAAACAATTTTAAAACAATTCAAGCAATTTAAAAATGACTGGGTTGTCTCCCGGGAAGAACTTTTGATTCAGTTGGTCGTTAAGTTCAACTTTTTCCTTTCCTCTTCATTTTTCCATCATTCATCGAGCTCAATGATGTCTTTATCCTCCGTATTAAAACTTCTATCGTAGTATTTTTTTTAACCTTTGGCCGTTGACCTTAAAGCTCAAACCATTTTTATCGGTGATTTCTACGGCTCCATATAGGTACATGGTTTTCATGATGAAAGGTCCGAACCATTTTGATTTGAGCTTCCCCAGATGTAACTTCAAGCATGAGTTGAATAATAAGACCTTGTCTCCATATATAAAAAATTTATCTCCGTGGAGTCTAGAATCATGCCATCTTTTGGTTCTTTCCTTGTAGATTCAAGTATTCTCGTAAGCTCCATCTCGTAATTTTATTAACTCGTTCAACTCCATGAAACGATTCTTTACAGCAGCCGTAAGATCCATATTACACTGTTTTAATGCCCAATATACTTTATGTTCAATCTTTACCGAAAGATGACAAGCTTTACCATAAACCATTCTAAAGGGGGTGCATCCTATTGGAGTTTTATAAGTGGTTCTAAACGCCCATAATGCATCGTTAAGTTTTTGAGACCAATCCTTTGGGTTATATCCGACCGACCTTTCTAAGATATGCTTAATAGCTCTGTTAGTGACTTTGGTTTGTCTGTTGGTCTGAGGGTGATATGTCGTTGATATTTTATGGGTTACCTTATATTTTAACAATGCTTTTCCCATCTGAGAGTTACAAAAGTGTGTCCCCCTATCACTGATTAAGGCTTTAGGAACTCCAAATCTAGCAAACAATCCTTTTAAAATTTTAACCACTACACGAGCATCATTTATAGGGAGTGCTTGAGCTTTAACCCATTTAGACATGTAATCCACTGCTACTAAAATGTATTTGTTACCCCTGGAGTCAGGAAAGATTCCCATAAAATCTAGTCCCCATACGTTAAATACTTCACATACCTGAATATTGTTTTGAGGCATCTCGTTACATGATGATATGTTTCTCAATTTTTGACATGCATCACCAAATTACGAAAACCAAGTCTTCAATCCACTTGGTCTCGTATGTAGCGGCCTTTGTCTTCGTAACTAAAGTTGAGTACCGTCGGCTTAAATCTCTACCTTTTAGATATTCCAAGTCATTGTTGATGAAGAAATCTTGAGGGATAACTTGACGGCCTCGATGATCTCGAATCAACAGGAGAGGTTTACTGAGATCGAATGGATACGGTTTGCCTTTAGGGTTATGCCAGTCGAGTCTTTCAGTTGTTGCTTTGGAACATTCTTCAAGATAGTACTCTGAATTCTATAAAGACTCTTTTGATATGTGCTTAAAACAACACTTCATTTGTACCGGAAAATGTATTAAATGGACTAATTATGGATAAAATTATCGTTGCAATTTGTTTGTATTGTGTTTTTATGTCTTACAAGTACAAAGGATTGAAAACAAAGCAAAAACGGTAATTTTCGGGTGACTTTAGACGACGTTTTCACGTTTATCGAGGTCAAAATGAAGTCGTTAATATTCCTCGATCACACCATTGGAAAGAGCTACGTATTTATGAGTCAACCGGGTACCGGCCTTTCATATGGAACTTTTTATTTTGAACTTTTTGTTCCATGTTTGAACCTTTAGTTTTAATGAAAACTTACCCAAGCACAAAACTTGTATAAATAAATTACTTTGCCTTATACTTAATGAAACTATGCATAGCATAGTTTGGCAAAGATGTGTTCACTTAGGGTTTCAAACTGAGGTCCCGGGTTTGATTCTTGCAGGAGGGTGTATCCCCTCCACGCCACGTCAGCTGCTACGTCAGTTGACACGTGGTACCACGTGGCAGACCCGACCCGATCCAGACCTGGCCCATGACCCGACTTGACCCGGCCCAAGACCCGATCCAGACCTGGCTGTTGACCCGCCGTTTGAATGGAGGTCAATTATAGTTGACCGGTCGGTCAAGATATGTTGATCGATGGTTGAACGGTTGTCCGGTGGTGGTTTACGGTGGTCCGCCTTGGCTGACCGTGTTGACCACCGTTGACCGCCACGTTGTCGTCGTCGCCACCGTTGAACGCGCAGTTGACCGTCGTGATCGTGGTCGGTGGTTTGGCTCCCGGTGACGGTGGACAGGCCTCGTGGCACACAATTAGGTGGTGACACGTGGCACAACTAATGATTGGTACGAGGTACTGTGCAAGTGTATGAGGTTCAGTACGAGGTTCAAATAAAAGAAGGCTTTTAGATGATGCGTGGCGCATTGTGGTTGGTGAATCGGAAGAATGACAGCTGCATATGATTAGGTACGAGGTTTGGAGACCGAGCCAATGATTGGCGTGAATATTAAGCTATGATTGAGTCGGTGGAGCAAAGGAAAAGACTATAATGCCCTCAGATGTAGCAATTTGATTGGATGAGTACCTGAAATGATGAAATTACCCCCAAGCCCACTTTGGGCTATAAATTGGAACGCAGCTGTGCATTTGTGTGTTGTTAGTTTTTTTAGTTTATTTTCAATATAGTGTAGGAGTAGTGTAGCTTATTTTTATGTCTTTTTAGCTTATTAGTTTGCTTATTGTAAAAGCTTTTTGTTGCTTATTTTAGCTTATTGTAATCAAGATTTTGAGCTTATAAATGAAGAAGTTATTTCCAAAGGTTGGTGTTTTCTTTAGCTTATATATTACAGCTTATCTTTGTCTTTTTTTATTATTTAAGATTTTAGCTTAGTTTGGTATCGATCTATTAAGCTTATATTCTAATAGCTTCTGTATAGTTATTTAGACTAGCTTATTTTAAATTAATTTTGATTTAGAGCTTTTCGAGTGAGCTTATTTTAGCTTTTTTTCGATTGCTTATTTGTTTATCTTAAAGTTTGTTGCTTTTTAATTTTAGCTTATTTTTCTTAGATCTAAATCTTTAAATATACCCGATCCAAGTTCACTTGATTGAAACACATAGTTTCGGTGATTTAAAATCTAAAGTTTTCATCTTTTTATTAGCTTATTTTTAGAATAAATTCTAAAATAGCTTTTGCTTATCTCATCTTTTTCTCTTTTCTTGTCTTTACTTTTTCAAAAGTGCTTATTGTTTGATTAAGCTCGATTCGAATGCTAAAAAGGATGTCATGAGTCTCCTACTCGACTTATTCATTAAGTCTTGAGCACCTTTATCTTTGAGAGCTTATTATTTAGCTTATTTAGTCATAAAGTTCTAAACTTTACTAGTTTTTCTTATAGCTTATTAAGCTAGGGTTTATTTCGAAGGGTACTTGTAGCTTATTTGAGAAGTGGTTTATTTATAAGCTTAAAAAAGCTTATTAGGTGCTTAATTAGTAATAGATAGGCCTTAAGCGATTAGGACAAATTGAGTTTTTGAATCTTTTGTAGGATCTGTTGGGCCGCTTGGTTTGTATGAATTATCTTGGGTTTCAGTTTGAACATTTGGTCACGTTTGTTTTGCGAAATTAAAATCTCTTGTTTGAATTTTGGACCTTATTTGATCAACTGGGCTTGCGAGTTTTAGTGACTGCAAATTGGAATAAGTGATTTGATATTAACTATTTATGTTAACAGTTTGTGATTTTTGTTTTGATTTTTGGTACCGGTCATCGCATGAGGCGTGGAGCTTAAGGGTTTATTTAGCTAGACCAAATTTGATTATTTGTTTTAGCTAAATAAATTGGGTGGTTATCGTTTAATTGCGGGTCTCTAATTCGGTTCCATTTTCTATCCTTTTTCAATCAATTAGAATAGTTTTATTTTATCGTTCCATAATATATTTGTGTATTTAATTTTTGCCATGCTTAGTGTAGATTTATTTTTGTCGTTAAATGCTATGTTTGTTAAATTGAATTTCGTTATGAGTAGTGAGTAAATAACTTGTGTTTGCTAGGTGATTAGTGTTTTGGAATTTAAGTGCGGTTTTAAAAAGGTTTAAAAAATTAATAGTCATTAGAATTTTCTAATTTACATACCGTCATTTACTTTTAACGCAATTTAAATACTTGTCATTTATTTTAAAAAGCATTTTACTTTACTTGTCATTTAATTTCTTAAAACTTGTTTTCTAAGGATTTTAATTCGTTAAACATAAGCCCGCACTTAGCAAGCATATTTGTTATTTATAACTTTTAGATCAATTTTAATATAATTTTGTAGTTTTAAATCTTAGAATTAATATTAGTTTAATTTTTAGTATAAATATAGTTTAAAACCAAAACCAAAAACTTTTATGACAATCAAGCTCGATTTACAACTTAAACATAGATTTCCATTCACCTCTCGCCGAAGAAAACGATACCCGTGTTGATTACTTTTTATTCTTTCCTAAGAATAATTTGTATGATACTTAGCTTGCGTATACGTATATGTATTTTCTATAAATATATATAGTATATATCGGAGGGTTTTATTTGATAAACGTGTGAAAAACGACAATATCAAATATTATGCTAATGGCGAACTTGATACTAGAAAACAAGATTTTAATCAATGGGTTTTGGCCATCGGTGACGGTAAACTGCCAGCCAAAATGAAAGACGGGGAAGATGAGCCAACCTGGATTCAGATCCCCGAAAAGTTCCTTATTAATGCATCAGATTCACCAATTGCGCAGATAGTTGCAGAAACATATCCTAACTTTATTGAAAGACAGAAGGACGATGCATATCTAAAAGAAAGGGCCATCCTAACACCTAGAAATGATGATGCGGACGCAATAAATGCATACATGTTTGACAAGTTAGAAGGCGAGTCTATAACCTACAACAGTGCAGACGAGATATGCAAAGCATCAACTGATACCCTCGATCAGCAGCACCTCTACCCAGTTGAATTCTTAAATACGCTCAACTTTCCAGGAATGCCCCCACACGCTTTAAAGTTAAAAAAGGAACTCCCCATCATGCTATTAAGGAATGTTAATCCGAGCAAGGGCCTATGCAATGGTACCCGCCTCATAATTACTGAACTTGGTGAATTTGTTCTTAAGGCAAAAATCTTAACTGGCTCACACGTGGGCGATACAGTCCTTATACACAGAATCATCTTGACGTCACCCTCGACACAGTCCAAATGGCCCTTCATCTTGAAACGCCGACAGTACCCTGTCAGGCCATGCTACGCGATGACAATTAATAAAAGCCAGGGACAGTCACTTAATTATGTTGGGTTGTATTTGCCAAATCCCGTGTTCAGCCATGGCCAGCTTTATGTCGCACTATCTAGAGTTACAAATCCGGACGGCCTGAAAATATTAATGACAGAGGACGACGACAAAGAACTAAAGAATTGCACACGGAACATTGTTTACAAAGAAGTCTTCGGCTGCCTAACTTGATACACTCATGTCAAGATCCTGCAATGCTTAAATTCTGTTGCTATTATTGTTTTCCTATATCAAATTTCTGTATTCTTACAACACTAACATAATAATATTTGAATGACATTAAATCTATTTAACAAACTATACAGCTAGCAATGAACAAACAATAGCTCAGACGCATCTAAAATATACACGCAAACATTCCAGCGACTGCAAATAAAAACATCATGGCAAAGAGGGAAAAGATGGTGTTTCATGTCCAAGACTCTTAATTTGCCGGCCAGGTTGTACTAAGAGGAAAAGTATTAACTCTCAAATCTCTACTTTCCACAACTAAACCCTTAAGCTGCAACTAAATCCTACTTTTCAAGTCATACTAACAGGAAGAGTATTAACTCTCAAATCCCTACTTTCCCACAACTAAATCCCCGAGATTCACGTACTACTCTACTAATGAACAAATTCACCTATTGTTCTATTCTCATTCAAAATCACATTACCCTCTGGCTTAATAACATAATCTTTATACTATACAAAACCTCAGATCCATACAATGTCATAACGGGATGCGGCATTCCATTTCAACCAACCAATGATTATAGGAAATTTAAAGAGCTGAACATCTCAAAATAATATTTTTATTCAATCTTAAATCCGAAACAGCGATACATAACGAGAAACATCCAACACAACTGTTTTTCAACCTAAACAAAACTGATTACTCAGAGCTAGCATATATAGGTAAAAAAAGGCACTTAACAACGCCTAATCCTTCACGTCCATATCAGCAACGAAGCCAGCCTTCAAACTCACTCCAACCTGCGCACGTCCCAACAATGTTTCCAACTCCCCAAGCGTGACAGCATCACGAGCAACAATGACTCTCATATGCTCCAAACACTTCACAGCACCTTCCACCTCTCCAACAGCTTCCAATTCAGCTACCAATCTTCGCTTCTTACTCAACGAGACTCTTAGTGAAAGGCAGAGATCACGCATCAAACCAGCAAACGATTCATCCTCACCGCGCGAACGACTAAACACATACTTCATCTTATCCACCAAACGAGGGGATTCAACAACCTCAGACAACTTATCCAAAATAAAAAATGGACCCATGTATACCAAATAAAGCTAACAAACTAATTGTCCAGGTATGATACAATACTCTGCACCAATACTTACATATAAATAGGAATAGTTGGGGACCTTTAAGCTACAAAAGGGAAATTCAAAAGACATAACTACCAATGTAGTTAAGGTTAACACCCAACCAATTTGTAACTCCTATACATTTTACTGATTTAATTAATGCGGCATAGTCTAAAAAGATAAAAGGCCACCTGCTGTAATTGCTTACCTATCACCATTCTCTATATCGCCTATAGCTCAAGAATAACAAACATCACCTACATATCCTATTTGGGCTTTATATGCACTGCGCAGGTTACTTTATAAGTTTCAATGACAAATAGAGTTCACCTTTGCCAAACTCCCAACGGTGAAGTACGCATCCAGTTCCTCAAAACACACACACCAAATATAGTAATCAATGCCCCTACCAAAGAAAATCAAACGTCAGACGAATTTAAATTTACTATATCTCTAACCAAGACAATACAATGGAAAACTATTCACAGAAACTAACAAGTACTATTTTCATAAATGCATCTAAACACCCATAAAATCTGTCACAACTAACAACATAACTATGCACACTAAATATACTCCTATTATTGCAGCAAATCTCAAAATGTTGGAACACATATCAGATGAAACCTACAATGGAACAAACATTACACACCATTGATCAACTTCATAGCCATGACTTACGGTTGAACACAACCTCACATTTACACATTTATGAGAAAAAAATTTATAAACGGAACTAAAATTCAGGAAATATCTATATGACAAAAGATAACAAACAACGCCAAATCCCTCACAACTAACAATAGAAATATAGCTGCTAAATGTCCTACTATCATTGGAAAAACATGAAGCACCCTGTAAACTACAATACTAAATTGCCACTGCAATATTGTACACAGACTCATTACATAATACCAAACGCAACAAATGGCCTATCTTTAATCATCTCAACACAACATGGGAACAACTAAATTAACCATCAGTGACATTTAGAACAATTGAAGAACAAAAACTGTCTATGGCGCAAAGGAAAACAAACCAATCCTTACACAGATCGTGCATCTCAAATCACTAATTGTTAAGAACACCACACTAATTGCACCATTAAACATGACTAACAAAAGCTACAAATTGGAAAATATAATCAGAATGCATTATCAAAAAACATTAAAAACAAAGCAACAAACACATTATTTTCATTAGGAACATTAAATCTTATTAGGATTCACCAGCAAAATATCCATACAAGTTTCATCATTATCATCAAACTTAATCACAAACACCAACTAAACGCTAGACATACTAACCAACCATGACACATGATCAACAAAAGAACATCAACCTATCCATTTACTAAACCAGACAAACTTCAACCATCCGCGACCTCCAGCTGTGCCTCCTTCATCTCGATCTCCTCTTCAACCTGAGTAACCAGCTCATTCAGCCCCATCAACTTTGCCTGTTCAACCCTAACATCATCCCTAAGCCCCATCAGCGTGTCAAACACTTCACCCGGATCATCAAAAGCCTCTATTTCAGCAATTAAGGCATTCAACTGAACAATTTGATTGCGACAGGTCTGGACTTCTTCCCGCATCCGATTAACAAAACGACAAGACTCAGAGATTTGTTGAGCCTTAAAAAAATTCATATACCCATCCACAGATGTTTGGCCACTGAATTCAATTAGGTCGTCCACAACACGCCTAGCAAGTTGGTTACCTCCAGGTGCTGCCATTGCAAATAAAACAAGGTGGAATGGAAAGAGACTTTGGGGGAAAAGACCAAATGATCAAAGAGATGATCTACAGAAAACCCTAGAAAAAACTGATGAGAAAAAAAGCACTCTATGATGACATTATGTATAGGGAAATGCGTGGTGGATATTAATCCGAGAACCATCATTGCGATGGAAATTCAAACGACAGAGTTCAGATGGAACGACTAAATGATTAATGCCGGTCATTCGCATACACAATGGAACTATAACTCACACTTCCCTATAAACAACAAACTAAACCCCCTATGTTTTAATATCAAACAAACTAAACCCTCTCACTATATACAAATAAACATCTAAACCCTTCTTAATAATATTAAACCCATAAAGCAACCAAACTAAATAAAAAAATATACCCATTTACAGACATAAAAAAACCGTACCCATTATTTTCATTTAATCCAAACCATTAAACTTATGGCCACAAATGTAGCATTGATTTGAATAAACAAATCATTCACACCATAACACGTTTTATATAAATCATATACATTACATAATCAAATGGAGAAAGTAACTAAGCATTCCAATTTAACCTGAACACTAAGCCCGGTTCAACGTACAAATGTCCCAACGAAAACTAATACAAATGTCAATATAAGTAACCAAGAGTTTGTATGATCAGATTTCCCACACAATTTTAGCCCGGTGCAACACACGGGTGTCGCCAAGTCTCGTAAATAATATTATCCAGTTCCTTGATTTTCTTTTCTAAATTAATTTCTTTGTCCATATATTTACTTTCTGTTTCTTTGGATTTATTTTTGAAAACAGTAAATGTTTGTAATAAAGATTCCTTTTCCTTGATTTGATTAGAAAGATTTTGTTCAAGTGAGTCAATTTGCTGCTTAAGTGCAAGTTTTTCCTTAATCATATCATCCATTTGAGAATCGATCATTTTTTCACGAGTGCTTAAATCAATATTAAGTCTTTGTTCAAAAGTTTCGACTCGTTCTTTATATCTCTCAAGCTCAGCGGTTAAGGATTCATTGTTCTTTTCCTGATTAGCCTTTTCCCAATTATTTACATGATTAATCATTTGTTCATACATTTGTTCAATAACATATAATATCATTGAATCTTGTTGTGCATACAAATTAGTATCTTGAACAGCTGCCTGTTTCATTTCTTACAAATATTAAGAGTATGGAATGATATTGTTATCACTTGTTATCTCATTATCTAGATAAGCAACAATAGGTGTTTGTTCAAAAAACTACATCGCTTGCACACTTTGATTAGCCATATCATTTTGATAAGTTTTAGAATGTGGTACCTCAGAGAGAATGTTTGAATCGTAAATTGAGAGATTGGCCATTAGAACCGCTTTTGCAGTAAAGATATCATCACATTCTGAATCATATAAATCAATTTCGTTTGGTTGGAAGATAGGATTGGTTTTTAGTGAGTAAGCACCTAGGAGTGAATTAACTATGTCTTTTGTATCTGCCAAAATTGCAAGTTGTTCCTTACTTAAAGTAATTCTTGCTTCCTGAACTTGTGCTAGCAGCATCTTCTCTTTAAACCATGTAGAATTTTGTACCTTCGTAGGTTGAGTACACTGCCTTGCTATATGATCATTACCATTTGAAAAATTACCCACATAACTCTGAGTCTGTCGTCCTTGCATATCAACTTGGTTCATTGGATTTGACGAAGTCTCTAGTTGAGTGTTGTTTGATGGGTAACTTGAGGCAAATATGGTACACATGAATGCTAAAGCTTTGTTGATGCTTTCAAGGGGATCATCAGTTGGAAGAAAGTATGATACAATAAGTCTTGAATTAAATTATAGAAGATCTATTGGTGATTATAAAGAATCTGTTGGTGCTTAAGATGATTGTGGATGAATCACTTGAGATGATTATGGATGAATCACTTGAGATGATTGACGATGAATCACTTGATATGATTATGGATGAAACATTAAAACTTGATGAGTAACACTTGCAGACTGAGATTGTTGATTGTAAACTCTCTCATTCATGTTAAACATTTTGAAGTAGTTGATGTGTGAAATCAAATTAAGGATCTTTAGTAGATTAAGTGATGTTGTTGTGGTTTGTTGATGAAAATCTAGTTCACAGGATTTTACAAGTCTTGATTAAACCGAAAAAAACACATGAGTATTTCGTGGGATTTTACTAAATCAATAAGAAACCGTAAAAATAGAATTGTTGTTGTATTTGAAGTACTAGATGTTTTGTTAACGATTGATGAGCTAAAAGGACTAACGGTTACCACACTTTCAACTTAAATGATTAACAGTTGTTAATTACGGTTGTAGGGACTAATGGTGCAATAACAGTTTCCTTTAGGGGACTAACGGCTGAATTATAAGTTAAAAGGACTAATGGTGTAATGCACTTTCAGCTTTGAGGGTTAACAAACAAAGAAAGGACGAATGGTGAATTTGTCTTGAGTTCCAAGGACTTAAGTTGTAAATTTCGAATTGTAATTAATAAAAAACAGTTTCCCGCTTATTTGACTTTGTCTTCTTCGTTGAACTAGTGTAAATGACAACAGATATGTTTTGTTGCTCACGGAGTGGTATGGTTATCGTCGACCAAAACCAAATATACTACGATGATCGTTGAAGGACCGCGATCGTAATGATAGTCGTTAGAAGACCCGCGAACAACCAAAACTTAAAACCCGAAAAAAACCCAAAACACGTCTAAATACACTCGTTTAACTTTGTATAAACCGCCTAGCACACAACATGTATAATTCGCCTAGTAGAGGATGTATAATTCGCCT
Organism: Tanacetum coccineum; assembly: GCA_026074375.1. NCBI lineage: Eukaryota > Viridiplantae > Streptophyta > Magnoliopsida > Asterales > Asteraceae > Tanacetum > Tanacetum coccineum. The sequence continues at coordinate 11,769 of BQNB010070619.1, forward strand.
ACTACAAAACGTATAAACCGCCCAGATGAAGTGTATAATTTGCCTGAAGAACCCGTGGTATAAATCGCCCAATATTCCGTAGTATAATTCGCCTAGTTATCTCGTGGTATAATTCGCCCAAGTTAGCCCGTGGTATAATTCGCCCAAGTTAGACCGTGGTATAATTCGCCTAGTACTATACGTATAAATCGCTTGGTACGGAGCACGTAGGGTTAAACCGTGGTTATCCTTTCTTGTCTTTACACAAGAAACAGATCCAAGATTATAGGGATGGTGTTTCTTGTATTGTTGCTTAGTTCAAATTGTGTACCACAAATAAGCCAACCCACAAAGCTATAAAAAAGCTAGAGAATAAGCTTGATGACTACGAGAATAAGCCCAAAAATTAAGACGAGCAAATAAGTTGGTTCAACAGTTATTAAGCCACGAAACTCAATCTTAATAAGCAAAAACCTAAGAGAAACCTAAATAAGCTCACATATGAAAAGCTTTTAAAAGGAACTCTTACAAGCTGTAAAATAAGCTTGAGTAGGCTCGTAATAAGCGCAAATAATAGGCAGTTTGTTGGGAAATATATTGTAAAAGACTTAATACTGGTAGTATAACAGTTAAGTCTGGTAGTATTAGTTAGTTTTGGCAGTACTAATATTAAGTCTGGTAGTATTATAGTTAGTACTGGTAGAATGGCAGTACTATAGTTAATACTGGTTGTGTTTAGTTAAGTCTGTTTATGTAACAGAATAGTGATAATAGTTATCTTAGAGATATCTTAGAAGATATCTTAGGAAAGAATATGCATTATTCTTTCACACGTTTTATGTAGCCTTTTAGGGTTTCCTTGGTGTATAAAAGGAACCCTACGACATAGAGTTTTATATATGTCAAATAGTAGCATTGAAGCTTAATAGAAATCAATAGCAAAGTTAGTATTATATCGTGTTCTTCTTAATACTTGTGTTAAGATTCCGCATTAACACTTGGTATTCATAGTTAGTGTCTCTCACATAGTTGATTTGGATTTATTTAAGTTAGCTATTGTCTTACAAAGGCTATATAGATCCAAAAACAAGGACCTACACAGTTGAAAAGAAAATACGTTTTAAGAAGATAACAACAATATACTTCTTACTACATGAATGAAAACAAGAAAAACAAAGTTTTTTGTTTCGAAAATAAGCTAAGACTGGCGAAGCCCAAGATAAGCCCAAAATAAATAGTAAACTGCCACGATTTTATACTTAGAAATAGGCTGTAAAACTGGGTATGTGTTTTTGTATTAAAAGGTTGTAGCTTGTTACTCAAATAAACAAATAGAAAAAATAAGCCGAAGGTGTATTAAGATCAATAAGCTGACGAATAAGCTACCAACAAAATAAGCACAACAACTTATCACTTATTGCCCCAGGATCATAACCTTGGTGATGATACCAATTGAAGGAAAATGAATTTCACACAAACTAAGAACTAGAGAGGGAAAGCTAGAAAGAGAGTAAAAGGGAGAAAACACTAAGAAAACACACACATGTATGTGTGTAAAATGCATTCAACCAACACCCTCTCCATGTGTGGAGACGGTTAATATACTTATACGTCATAGGCTAGGTCGGGCTTTCCTTGTACTTTCTATAAACCGGCCAGGTTAGCTTACTAGTTATTACATGAAATTGTCTAACTATTACAAAGGCTCGTGAGATCAATAATGATCGTCACTTCACTAAAAACTGAATTCCTAACATGGAATATAATAATTGTGGAGCCCACGCCAAGAAACCCTGATAGGCCGTATTGAACTCTTTCAACACGGCGTATCGACTAAATTCCAGACTCTATAAATACCGAACCCTAATACGAATTTTAGAGAGACAAAACATATTGAGAAGAAGCCATTAACCACCAAGCTTGATTTTTAGAAGAGAAGAGAAGCCAAGAAGGTCCTGCAAAGCACTTCAATTCATATGAAAACCTTTGTAATTTCTATACTCTAAATACGCATTCTGTTTTTAGTAACGTTCGATTTCATAATCGTTTATTTTACTTTAATCGTTCATCTATGATATTTGTATAGTTACGATGGCTATCGGCTAATACCTTTAGGTATTAGCCATGTTTATGATAATTTAATGTTTGGTTTATTTATTTAAGATTGTATGCTTATTCGTTGTGAGTTGTTTTATGTTTATCAATTTATACTCGTTTACGTGCTTAAGTATGCGACCTGTCATTCAACTGGATCTAGGAATAGAAATAGAGCGTTAGCTAGAGTCCGAGATGGCTCTCCATATAAGCAAATTTTATATCTAGAGTAATAGAATCACAATTATTGACATGTCTTTGCCCTTGGTTTAGTGAATAGGAAGACTAGCAGGTGACATAGGAGTAACAAATAACGTTCTGATTCCTTAGGTAAAGATCTAGACAGTAGACTACTAGTATATAAAGAGCCGTTAAAGAGTACGTTAGTAAAGTCTCGTTGAGCTAGGATTCGATAAGATCACCATTATTGTCTCCTAAGATAGATTATAATCAACTATGAATGCTTTATGCGGGTGTGTTTATTTGTGACAGAATTGGCACATCTAGGGTTTAGGAAGAAGTACCGTCTAAACCTAGGAATGATATGTCACCAACGAGATAAGACAATCATTTCACTTATAAACAAAACCTGCATTTTATTAGATTAAATATGGTTAATACGTTTTCCTTACATTAGGCTTGACCGCTTCTTTATCTTTTGTCTATCAACTTGTGTGTTAATCACCGTCCTCTTAGTTTAAGTAAACCAAAATTTGTGCCAGTCTCTCTGGCTGAAAACCCCCCTTTTGCGTTAGTTTAGGTTTAACTTAGATTTAACATAGGACTAATTAGGACTAACTTAGATAACTAAAATACTGATAGATTTAAGTGTTAATACTCGCTCTTAGTGATCGACACCCTACTTACCAACGAACGTACAACTGATCGGGTACACTGCCCGTTAGTGTTTGTTAATAGGTAAAGCCGAAAAAATATAAATAGTAAATCTTGAATAATAAATTACCTATGCACAACGACAAATCAAGGTTTTGGCGCCGATGCCGAGGAGTGAGTTTGTTTAATTTTTGTTTATTAGTATTTTTAGTTTAGTGTAAGTTTTTGTACAATTTCGTATTTTTAATTGTTTGTGTCAGTTGATTGATTTGCATTGTATAATTTTGCATATTTGTGTGTTTTTCTGCACTCTTTTTCTTTTCTGTTATTGTTTTGGTCGAATAACCGATACGGCGTATTCATTCCATTGAATACGGCGTACCCGCCTTTCGTAACAAGTGCAGCGTATTCGTATTCAAACGATCAATACAGCGTATTCAGTCAATTAAATATGGCGTATTGATCATCTGATACAGAAGCAGAATAAATTTTTCTTATTCGTATTTCGTGTTTAATTGTTTATATATATACCTTCTTCGAAACTTATTCTACTATCGATTTCCTAATCCATTTCAGTAAGATGAAGGTAATTAAGGAAGATTCGAAGGACTAGGGTTACTCATGAGTGATGATGATTTGTTTACTTGTAATACACCTCTTGGGACGATTATTAATGAATTCAATCGATTAAGTGGAATGGATAATGATTTGTTTACTTATGAGGTAAAAATTCCTAAGCTTTCTTGTTTCCCAAGTGTTGAGTAACGAGTGGATGCTTTAGATAATAAGGATCTTGACGTTTATGAAATGAAAGTGTGTTATGATGAATGTGAGAAAATATATGATGAAGCAGTGCTTTTCATTAATAAGAGATTGGTAAGGTTGATTGTTGTAACCATAGAGCAATGGCTAGATTTGAAATATGGTGATCACACGATGGTTAGTAATGAAACCAATGAGAGTGTGATTGCTACATGGTTGCTCCAAAGTTACAAAAGGCAATTCGAAGATTATATGGAAATTAAAAAGCAGAAAGAGGTATATGGACTTGACACAGATATGGAATACGATCCATAAAATATTGATTTTGGTGACAGGTTGGCTTCAAAGTTTAGTAATCATATGACGATGGATTGTTACACGAAGAATGCGTTATTGATTTATTAGAAAAGAGGTGATGACGAAGAGGTAATAACCGATGATGAGCTTTCTAAACCTTGAGATAGGAACTTGATTGAAGAGACTGAGATTGTTGAAATCTTCATAATAAAGACCGATATATTCCAATTTGAAACACCTTTATGTGAAGCATTCAAGGAATTTAATTATCTGGTCAAGATTGACGTTGATGTACTTAGAAACTATATTTTAGGATTCACGACTTACGATGAATATAAAGATGTATGGATCTATGAATGAAATAAAGACGTTCTGTGTGTTGCAATTGGAAAATTAAAAAATGTTGCAATGGAGGTGATCTACCAGGAGTGATTCGGATCAGGAATGAGATTTACATCGAGAGTTATGAGTGGTTCGAAAATCTTGAAGATTATGAATTAAAAGACGAAGCTTTGAACAGTAAGGCTATACTAGAAGAGTCAATGAATGTTGCTGACGAGGCTAGGACCCATTGCTACACTATGAGGAATGGGAGGATTTTAAGCATGCAAACAACATAAAAGCCGATGCTAATTCTAACTATAACCCTTATCTTAATGTTTCTAGAATATTTAATGATCGTGGAGGAAAAAACAATGATTATGAAACTCAAGAGAAACAAGGATGGTTCGATTAACACGTGCTTAAGCGAGATGACAATGATGACATCGGTGATTTAGATACAAAAAGACCCTCCTTACTATGTTAACGAAGAAGAAGAAAGATCCAAGGAAATAAGAGGCAAGCTACTTAGAATTCCTTACGTGAAACCACCAACATGCAAATCAGAAAAGTTTGAGGTAGTAAAATACTTGCTCGGACCAGCAGAGGAATATGTCGCTATCAAGGAATATGAATATGACATTTGGGTCCGAACCGAATAAAATGTGTCTCAATTCTACCAAGATATTTTTTGAAGGAAGTCCAAAGGATGGTCCGTGACACATACCAAGTTAAGCTAGAAACAAGTCTAACTTAAAGTGTAACACCCCCAAAATGGGTCGCAGCGGAATAAGGATCCGGGGCATGTTACTTCAAGATCAACAGCACAAGATATATATAAGAACGACACAAAAGTCGTTTAAATTGATACATTGGATTTAAATAAAAGACATATTACAAAAGCTTATAGCTTTACTTGTTCTTTGTTTAACATTACAAAAGATAACATAGATTTTCCAAAACATGATGCACATATATCTTTAACAGTGCAATCCAAAACATAATCCAATGCATCCTTGGCATCTCGTGCCTAATGACCTCCTGAAAACATTGCTTAAAACGTCAACAAAATTGTTGGTGAATTCATAGGTTTATGTATTTAAATTATGCAGGACCGCAAGATTTTTCCCCGTGATGTTACAACAGATGCCAACAATCACAAGATTTGTGGGACTCGTGCATGATCACAGTCCGCAAATCGCCATAACAAGGTAACCAACTCCTGCCATTGAGGCATAGGGTTCCATCCGTACGAGGTTCTAACTTTTCCGTTCTAATTGCCTCTGGATATTTAGCATTTTCAATTAGCATACCTCCAACATCCTCACTCTTGATATTTTTTGGTTTCCGTGCTTTAGTCTGAGCATTCAAGATTTGCTTAGGAAGATCCAAGCTAATAGTCATGACTAAAGCTCGAACTCTTAACGGTGGTTCCCGTTCTTTCCTGCTTAAAGCATCAGCAACGACATTTACCTTCCCTAGGTGATAACGAATATCGTAATCATAATCACTAAGCAACTCTAACCATCGGCGTTGTCTCATGTTCAATTCCTTCTGATTAAGAATATGCTGTAAACTCTTATGATCAGTGAACACCGTACACTTGGTACCATATAGATAGTGCCTCCAAATCTTCAAAGCGAACACTACTGCTCCAACCAGATCATGAGTAGTATAATTCTTGTCATGGATCTTTAACTGGGCGTGATGCATACAGAAATAACCTATTTCCTTTGCATCAACACAGCCCCAAACCCTTCTTTAAAGCAACCCCCTCGCAGTATACATAAAATCCTTCACTTCCTCGGTAAAGCCAGATGGTGCACTACACAACTTCTGCTTCATAACTGCACGCTGCTTCTGTTTTTTTCACCTCCACTCAAACTTGACCTTCTTTTGAGTGAGCTTGGTCATTGGTTTGGCGATCTTTGAAAACCCTTCAATGAATCGTCGATAATACCCAGCAAGACCTAAAAACTGACGAATCTCCGTGTGTCTTAGGGATGCCCCAATCTTTTAACGATAGATCTTGGCTGATCCACATGAATGCCTTTTATTATCAATCACGGATCGAGGAACCTGTACTTTGAATCAAAATTCACATGGAAAATTTTGCATACAACTTCTCTTTCTTCAACAACTCCAATATTATCTTCAGATGCTCTTCGTGCTCTTGCTTGCTCTTGGAATAGATCAAAATATCATCAATAAAGACAATTACGAATTTGTCCAGATAAGTGTGCACACTCGATTCCAGAGGCCCATAAAACACAGCAGGTGGCGTAGGTCAAACCAAATGCATGACTTGGAATTCAAATGTCCATATCGAGTTCTGAAGGCAGTCTTCGAGATGTCTTCTTCTCGAACCCTCAATTGAGAACTGACCTTAGTCCGATCTTTAAGTAGACACTCGACGCCTTGAAGTTTGGTCAAATAATCATCAATTCTTGGTAGCGGATCACGGTTCTTCACCATTATTTGTTTAGTCCGATAATCTATGCACATCCGTAACGATCCCTTCTCTGACGAATAGAACTAGCTCCCCATGCGAGAACTAGTCTTATAAAGCCTTTGTCGGAAACTCTTGTAGATGAATCCGCCATTCTTTCATCTTCTGATGGGGCCAATCGATAAGTGCCCGTGCTACAAGTGGCAGCACCAGGTTACTAAAACGATGGGAAAATTCCACTTTTCTGGTAGGTGGAAGACCTGGCAAGTCCTCGGGAAATACTTCGAGAAAATTTTTGACGATCGGTACATCTTGCAGTTGCTTATTCTTCAACTTGTCTCCAGTCTCCTTGACGGTAATATGTGCCAAAAAAGAGGTGACATCCTTGAAGCAGATACTTCTGGGCCTTGGTGCACGAGATGATGTTTAATCGAGTCCCGCGTTTATTTCTACTTCCGTCTCCATGAAAAATTAAGATTTCATTCCCAAAAGAGGAAATACTACGATCTTCATACACATCAATAACGGCTTGGTAATTCTACAACCCAGTCCACCATGCCAATTATGACGTCAAAGTACCCTTTCAACAGGCAAATTAGGTCGACGTGAAACGGATGGTTCAGAAAATTTAACGTGCAACCCAGTAATACCGTATTTACCCAAATTATTCTACCATCAGCTAATTCAACATTATAACCATGATCTAATGTAGTGGGGGCTATATTAATCAAAGTACTAAATTGAGTAGACACGAAACTTCTATCTGCACTAGTATTCCAAAATAAAATGACGCACAAACGTTCGTTTTAGGGGAAACGTACCCATCACAACATTATTTCTGGGTTTGCCCAGACAACACCTACTGCATAACCCTGGCTACACCGTTACCATTTCCTTGATTCTTGTTCTTCCACTGGGGGCAGTTGTTCCTGAAGTGGCCTGGAGCTCCACACTCAAAGCAAAGGAATGGCATTGTATTTGCCCTTGGGCTCTTGGGTTGTTTTGTTACGGTTTTGTTGTGTTATGTTGTTGCGGTTGTTGTGTTATTTGCAGATTTGCAGCCGCTCCTACAGTCCTTGCCAGGTGGCCAAGCTTCTTGCAGTTTGTGCATTGGTGTACAAGGACCGTGAATGGTTGAATTCACACTTGGGACATCGAGTTTACCCCTCAAAAATACGGTTTCCTGTCACTGTTCCCCGGCAACATAAGCCCGCCAGTGTTCTGGCCCTTTAGTTTGGTTGTTGTTTGTTATTTTCAAAAGTTCTCATCTTCCTCTTGCTTTCTGCCTGTCTCCTCAGTAAAAGTGTTGTATTTCTCCTATCCATCAATTTCATTGCCATCTCAATAGCCTCCTGCATGGTCTTTGGCTTCGATGCCACAACACTTGAGTAAATCGGGTCGGGCATCCCACCAACATATCTTTCAATTTTGTCAGTTTCTTTAGGGAAGAGAATGTCACAGAGCAATGGTAGCTCCTGGAATCGTTGGTTATAAGCTACCACATCGGTGCCTTTTACTTTTAGGTTCCACAACTCCACTTCAATTTTCTTGATTTCATTCCTCGGACAATATTTAGTTGTCATCTTCTTCTTCAAGTCAGACCACGTCATTGCATATGCGACCTCATTAGTCACTGTCCTAGCATGTAAGTTCCACCATGTTAGAGCAGTTCCCATTAGAGTACAAGTGGAAAACTTCACTTGATTCTCCACGATGCAGTTACTTATGCGAAACACGGTTTCCATCCTTTCAAACCACTGGGTCAAGCTGACCACTCCTTCTGTACCCTTGAAGAATAAGGGTTGACATTTCATGAAGTCCTGATAAGTGCACTCCCGAACGGTGCGTTCATTCCTTCTTGCACCAGTTCCCGAGGTATGGCTATCATCGCCATTTCGGGTCGTGGCACGTGCTGCCAACACAGCAGTGACACCCTCGTCGATCATGGCCTGCAGTTGGGCATTGGTGACCGAAGTGGTGGTAGTAGGGTCTGTGACTGGTGGGGGAGTTGTGGTGACTGGTGGGGGAGTCGCGGTGACTGGCCTTGACCTCGTGGTTCTTGTGGGCCTTCCTCTTGGTGCCATTTTCTTAAATCACAAGAAAACATAACACCCGTTAGATTTCAAAAATCTTAACCATAACCCGATGTATACATAATGAATAAAACGAGATCACAACACATGGTGAAATACACAACAGTATTGAAATTAACAAATCGACATTCAACGAATAATGAATTAAAACGAGTCACAACAAAGGTGAAATACACAACCAATATTTGAATTAACATTCGGACATTTATTCACATAAACTCGGAATTAATATAATAAACATAATCAAACCTTTTCATATATAACTGGATAAATAATACATGATTGGTTTAAAATAAAATGATCACACCCTTAGGTTAAAAAAACAAATAATCGAAAGCCTATTACTAGACCGCGATATACTGTAAAATACTTAGTAGGCTGCTATAAAGTAGCCGCATATAAACCAAAAGATCTAAACAAGTTGCTAGATAAAACAAAAAATCTTTACAGTTGCTAGTGGATAAACCCATAATTCTTTAACAGACTATACAGTAGCTTTACAATATAACCCAGTTTAAGAACTGCTAGGCCTCTTTGGTAGGCTCTGTCTCTGCAGGATCCTTAGCGGGTCCTACTGTCTCTGAAGCGTCGTTCATCTGAGTCTTGAGGTCTTCACTATTCTTTGTGTCTCCATAAAGTGTCTCTGTCTCCGAATGGTCTGCTTTCAGCAGCTTCTGAAATCATCCGAATGTCTCCTACGGTTGCTGACTGCAAAACTCACCGATCTCGGTACTGCTGAGCCACCATTGACGTTAGTCAGAAGTAATATACCCTCGGAATGTACCTGATCGCAAGCATCCATCGACTGTGCCCAAGCGGCACGAGATAATCGGGCCTCCTCATCCATCAGAAGGGCAGTGCGTCTATGGAAGGGCCTATCACTGTCCAACCTGTTGACTCGGGCTCTAAGTAGAGCTCGCTCATAACGTGCATCATCCTGCTGAGAATATATGATTCATCTCTTGGTCAACAGTAGTCCGACAACTCAATAAACTCTCTGATTGACCCCCTCTAGGGTGGTCGATGCAATCTCCTGGATGGCTCCTACAAGGTCATCCCATGTATCCCTAATACCATAGCCTAACTCTCTAGACATCCGGCGTCCTGGAGCGGCCTCTAATATGTCAGCAAATCCATAAAGGTCTGCCCTAGCTGTGGTAGGTCCAACCTGCCTAGCAGTAGCAGCTGCTCGAACTCTCCGACCTCGTATCAGGACCTGGGAGTGAAGTAGTACGACACGGCCTCTTTACGAGCGGTAACCACATCTCGGGAATACTCAGTCTCATGAACATGAGATGGTAGTCATCTCTTGTCTAATTTCCCAGCAGCTCGGCGGATCCAGAGAATCATCATTCTAAGTAGGGATATGGGTGGTGGTGATGGTATAGGTTAATGGCGAAAAGGGTATTGAGACAGTGGTGATGAGTATGGAGGAGCGGTGATGTGGTTTGGATTTAATTATTTTGGGGTTTGTGGTTGGATAGTGTGGTGTTGCTGGGATGGTTTGGTGTTTGCTAGTGGTCTTAAGGTTGAGGTGGTGGAGTAGTAAGGCTAACAATCTCCAGCAACTTCCCGGAGAGGAATGGTGTCGAGCTGCGTCGGATGGACATCCTCGCCGTGACGCGATAAGCAATGTATGGGTCTGCGTCAGCTGAATAAGCACAGCTGCAGGTCGGCAGGAGCTAAAGTTGCTCCTCCTCCTCTGCATAATCACTCATCATCGTCTCCTATGTCAGCAGGTAGTCGGCTGGATCCTCCTCAGGGATCCCTCCTCATCATCTCCTCTAGTCACTCCTCAGGGTCGAGGACTCTGGTATAATATAACCCTGTGACTTGAGGAGCGGTGGGTGGAGTCTAAGCCGCAGGCATGTAGGTGCTCCTCAGCCGGGAATACCTCATCGTCCCCTGGTAAGAACTCCGGGTAAACAGGCTCTGGAACAAATGGTACGTAAATAGGTGAAGGTGGTGCCTGCTCTGGCTCCTCAGGGCCAGGCACATAATCTGGTGATGGTGGTCCCTCAGGGCCAGGTATGTAGTCCGGCGATGGTGGAACCTCAAAAACAGGTACCTCGACTCCTGGTGACCCCATGTATAAATCGTCCTCAGATACTGATGTGTATGTAACCGTAGAGTGCTCAGAATCTGACATGATAGTATCTGAAATCAAAAATTAGCTTATATAAGTATATTAATATAAGACTATCATCCTTATATACGTAATATATTATAAACACGTATATCAATTATGCATGTATATAGCCTAACCGACTAATGCAATAATTTGTATATGAATACCCCGTAAAAACCCTTTTGTATGTATGCAATGTTTGAAAATGGTTATAGTCCAGCAAAAACATTTTGACCTGGTTCTCTATAACCTTGGCTCTTGATACCAATCTGTAACACCCCCAAAATGGGTCGCAGCGGAATAAGGATCCGGGGCATGTTACTTCAAGATCAACAGCACAAGATATATATAAGAACGACACAAAAGTCGTTTAGATTGATACATTGGATTTAAATAAAAGACATATTACAAAAGCTTATAGCTTTACTTGTTCATATTACAAAAGACAACATAGATTTCCTAAAACATGATGCACATAAGTCTTTAACAGTATAATCCAAAACATAATCCAATGCATCCTTGGCATCTCGTGCCTAATGACCTCCTGAAAACATTGCTTAAAACGTCAACAAAATTGTTGGTGAATTCATAGGTTTATGTATTTAAAATATGCAGGACCGCAAGATTTTCCCGTGATGTTACAACAGATGCCAACAATCACAAAACCAGATTACTGTTGCACTAAGCTCATGACACCGAAGCTCAACCTATATTTGCTATTTTAGCAGTTATTTGCCCGTACAGATGTTGTAACCCGCAACATCCAAGTCCGACATGGTCAACGTTCATTCCCAATGATAGCTAATCAGTAATACCGCAACATTCAAAAAATTTAACGTGCAACCCAGTAATACCGTATTTACCCAAATTATTCTACCATCAGCTAATTCAACGTTATAACCATGATCTAATGTAGTGGGGGCTATATTAATCAAAGTACTAAATTGAGTAGACACGAAACTTCTATCTGCACCAGTATCAAATAAAATGGAAGCACAACGGTTGTTTAGGAGAAACGTACCCGTCACAACGTTGTTGTCTGGGTTTTGCCCTGCAACTCCCACTACATAAGCCTTGGCTACAACGTTGCCATTTCCCTGGTTCTTGTTCTTCCACTGGGGGTAGTCCTTCTTGAAGTGGCCTGGAGCCCCACACTCAAAGCAAATGATGGCATTGGTATTTGCCCCTTGGGCTCTCGGGTTGTTGTTGTTGCGGTTGTTGTTGTTATTGTTGTTGCGGTTGTTGTTGTTATTGTTATTGTAACGCCCTGACCCAAAAGGGTAGAAGTATTACAAATATGGTGTGACATCAAAAGCATTCATAATCATAACACAAGCATAAACAGCGGAAGTTATGTCTATATAGCATTAATCACCGGACTAACGTTTTAGTTAATAGTATTTATAAAGTGAAAACGTTTATAAATATACTTTTCGTAAAAATGACCTAATTTGGTCGTTTTAAGCCCGTTGCTCGCGTTTCTTACGTCCACGTCTTCGTAGTAAGACGAGTGATCAAAATATTACATTTTCAAGTTTTTAAGATTCTGCGATGAATAGTAAAATTACTGTTCACAACAGCTCGTTTGTCGTTTTAGGGTTTTAATTAGCGTAAACTTGTAATCGTAATAACTTATTCGTTTTAATCCCGATTTTTGTGATTCCTTCGAGTACGTTTTTGTTATTAAAAGTGGTATTTTATTTTATAAAGTTGGGTCCACTGATGAATAGTACTTTTACTGTTCATAGTTTATAAAATTACTTTTATAAACTTTAATTATCGAAAATGTCGTAGTTTATTCGTTATAGTTCCGTTTTTAGCGATTCTTTCGAGTACGATTCTCGTTATTATAAGTTTATCCATATTTTAGATGTTTTAAAAATGAAAGTTGCTGTATATGGAATAGTAACTTTTATTAAAAATTGTTTTATATAAGTATTTTTTTAGTCGTAAACTCGTTTTTACCGTATCTTTTTCATTATAGATCGGTTTTCGAGTTTCTTATCATTCTGGAATCGTCTGAGACGTATTTTATTAATATTATTATCATAAAACCTACTGTCCTAATTCGAATTTCCGCAGCCCATAAGTATTTATATGTTTAACTTTATAAAAACATTGTTTTTATGTATTATTAACTTAGTAGTTTACTATAAAAACTCTTAAAAACACTTTTGACACTTATGGTACTTATAATAAAGTCCAATATCAACCCTAGTCCTTGTAAATTCATAGTAACAAGTTCAACCCTTTACTTTCATTATTTTTCATATTGAAAGATTAATAAATCTTATAAAAACCCTAATATAACATAAACATGTTTATACTTAATCATAGGTTAAACATACTTTTATTTTTACTTTTCCATGATATATAGGACCATATGACATAAGAATAAGTGCATATAATCATAATCATAAATAATAACTCATTTTACATATTAGAAAGTCATTAGTGGTGATTATGGCTATATTTAACATGTAACACATAAAATCATAAGAAATAAAAAGTATAAAAGGAATTAAGAAAACTTAGTATGATGTTAAGAGTTGAGAAAATAAGTTCTAAAACCCGTGTTTAGATTCAAAACCAAGCTTTCAAGCTTATAACCCTAGATTAGGTTTCCAAAACCCTAATCTTTCCTTTTTCTTCTTATTACTTGCAAATGATGAACCAATGCTTGCAAACACCTTAGAATACCTTAAGTATGTTGTGTAAAGGGTTGTATAATCTTAGTAAAAGTTTTGTATGAATTGTTTGTGTGGGATAAATGAGCCGTGGGTTTTAGAGCATAAAAGAGAGAAAGAAAATGAATTTTTGTTAAGTATAAAGAGTATGTAAACTTTACTCATGCATGCATGCTTATTTATAGTGAAAATATCTCACTAACTTAACCATAGTTACTTTCTAACCCTAGGTTAAGGTTAACATGCCAAGTTGATAAAGGTGTAAGAGTACTTTCCTTTAATATCTAGATATTATGCAAAGTGATGAATACTTGGTTCTATCCTTTAATTTTCGGCATGATACATATATATGTGATGTTATATTTATTATTTTGAGTATTGGGTATAATCGTGGGTATTTGTTTAGGCGTAGTTAGGTTTTGGAACTTCCGGGTATGCCTAAACGCATTTTATTACGAAACGTAAGCATTTTACGTAGCCGATAAAAATAAGATGAACAAAGTCATTAATTATCCTCATAATAATCATATAACACTTGCTTGATGCAAACATTTAATCGTTTAATGCCCGTTTACATTGTATGATCATTTTCAGTTTACGCGATTTAACTTAACGTTTACGGTTTAAGAGTAAATGCGTAAAACCCTAAAAATAAATTGTGAATTACATAATTTCATACAATGACCTAAAATACGAGGTGTTATAGAACCTCTATGGATACGCCGTATCCACCTGTCTGGACGTTATCAGTCCTTTAAATTCTGCATTTAATTTCATGCAAACTTTAAAACATTTGTTTTTACAGGATGCAATACAGCGTATCCTTGGATTTGGGATACGGACTATTGACTACCTGTACAGTGTGTTTATTTGTTTTCTTGCATTTTAACAATTGTAAACCGAGATAGGAATTGCATGCTTTGTCTTCTAATCTTTTACGCAGGACCTTGCCGTAAAGAAATCGACGATATGTTATACTCTGAAAAAGACGTGTGTTGAACTAATTCGGGCATTCTGACGCCTCGTCAACACACTTTTGATCAAAAACTCAAAATGAAGAATCATCTTGAGCAAAATATCAGGGGAGTTCCCCGTTCTAATTCTATTTCCCATTTTCTTTAATTGCATTATCTATACAATGAGGACGTTGTATAATTTCAGTGGGGGGATGGAGAATTAGAACGCCTACTTGCCCTTCTTTTTACAATTAATATGCTATATGCTTAATTTATGCCAAATTTAAAAAAAATTAGCACAACTTTTGTAAAAATTACTAGTTACATTACCTCGCGCACTATAACCCTTAATGATAATTTGTGAGAATTAAGCCTAATCCGTTTCCAAATGTTTACCAAAAATTTCACAAAATTATGAGTGTGTCAGTGATGTAGTGGACTTTAGAACTTGGCTTGGTATATCACTCGAAACCACAATGATGAGTACTATGGACTTAGATGGAGTCACATGTTTAACTGGTAAATTTCTAGGAATACACCAAAAAGCATAAATGTTGCGTAATTAACTAACTACACTGGTTAGTTAACCCCCGGTAACCCTTTGCTTACTCTCATTATAAGAGTAAGATCCCCTAGAAAAACCTGTTGACTTATTCCTGTCATTTTCACACCAATTGTTTATTTCGTTACACCTTTACACCTTAGTCTACCCTGTAGATTAAGCCTACTTAATCAAAGTTGCTAGTTGCTTTTGTGTAAAGTTTTGTAGTTTCCGTGTCAAAGTGAAATTTTCTATCTTCGGTTCTGGTCGAGAAATTGTACAATGCAATGTGGAAATATGTAGCTTGTGTATTTTGCTACTTTCGCAATTATGAATTATGTCCGATGATGAAGTGTTTAAGGAAAAATCATCCAGATGAATTATAATGGTGAAGACGGTGAAATTACACCGGGATTCGTATTGTAAAAAAATATGAGAAAAATAGAAAATGCGTCAAAAAAGGGAAGGAAAGATTGATAATCGATTCGTTAAACTTAAACCGATAAATTACTTAAAGGATCCGATTATTCGTTAAAATATCAACGATGTATAGTTTTGTATAAAAGTGGTCGATATCACCACTTCTTTTGTAAAAGTATGTAAAGTTTGGGATGATTGGGAAGTTGACCGTTATGGGAACGCCAACTTAGGTTGTCTTTGTCATTTCTATGATCGAGACGTTTGTTTATATTTTGAGTCTTTATCATGGAACGATCGGGAAAAGTTTCTAGCAACTATATGCCTTATTTGTTTAGGCTTAATCTATTTGTTTTGTGAATTTTATTTAACAACCATTTAATTCCCTTTCCTAGCAACTAACCTTAGGTTTTACTCGAACGAGGTTAAGATCGATCATGCAAGTCTATTCCGTCGTTATGGCCATGTATGCGTGATTCAGCCACCTTGTGTAACACCCCAAAACCAGGTTTTAAGTATTTAATTACGAAAAGGCCATTAGGTAAGTTTGACTATGACTTTAATAGTCATAATGTGCTAAGGGATTTAAGCTTCTATCTGTCATAACCAATACGGCGTATTGGTAAGGATGTATACGGCGTATTGATGTAAGAAGTGAATATGGCATATCGGGGTTAATGAATACAGAGTATTGGTAGCCTAGTTTGGATACGACGTATCCATGAGTATGGATACGGCGTATCAGTTGAGTTGGCTAAAGTAAATGACTAAACTACCCTTTTTGATGAGTCACCACTTCACTTTAAATATCTGAGCCTCTAGATAATTCCTGGATTCTTCCACACAACTCTATATGTTTCTTGTGCTGAGTCTGTGTTGAACCAAAAGAAAGAAAGGAGGGAAACCATAGATAACTTAATGATTATTTAAGAAAGAATTAAGGTCCCATTCAAGGAGATAAGCCCTATCTATGTTCCTACACAAGTAAGTAAACTGTATTTGAGTTAATTGAAGGATTAAGGGTTAGGGTTCCTATACCCAAATTGGGGGTTTTGGGTAATTGGGTTTCTAAACCAAGTAGTAAGGTGTTTATGATTATGGGCTAAGGTTAATTGATGATTAAATGTAAAGTAATTTAGAATTTCTATTTTTGGAATGTTAGGGTTAATAAAAATAAAAAGTTATTTATTTTTAAAAGTCTAGTAAATTACGTTTAAGCAAAAAGGTATGCGCAAGCAAACTAAGGTTTTTATAAAAACTTAAGGTAATGTTAATAATTAAGTAATTAATAGATAAATAAAAAAAATAAAAAAAAGGCCAATCGGCCGGTTTTTAGGATAAAAGAAAAAAAAGGAAAACAAATCTTACTCTAATTAAAATTGGTAAAAGATATCTATCCTAAACCTCATTGTAAAGCCTATAAATACCAAAAAATCCTCCCCTTGTATTTTTGTTTTCCCAGCCGAAATCCTCATCAAAAAGAAAAAAAAAGATTTTTTTATCAAGAACAAGTTGGTGGTTTAGTGTTTCAATATTCAAGGTTTAGGTATGTTCAATTAAGCTTTTGTTTAATCATTCTTTAAATCATGTAACAAATTATTAGGATGGATAAATTAGGGTTTTATAACATCTGTAATTAATGATATATTAAACATGTTATAATGATTAGGGTTTAATTAGGATCATATGGGTGTATTCGTTAGGGTTTAAATCGCGTTAGAATTTGATTAGACTAGAAGTGTTGGTTTATGCTTAGAGCTTAGTATTAGATACCGAGCTCAAAATGATGTGGAACCCCAAAGTAACATAAATGGTTTATAATCATTATTGCCACGTGTCAAAGTCCTTGTTATAGTCATGTATGAAAATGTATGCAAATAGGTCAAATGAAGAAGGTGAAATGGGTAAAAAGGGGGTGTTTGGCAAAACACCTGATATAATGTAAAGTATGTTTTTCGTGTGTCGTTGAGACCAAAAATGTGCAAATAATGGTGTATTATTATGTGTTTATGGTTTCTGGAACGTTTTATGAAGTATCGAGTTCTGAAAGTAAAGTTTTAGGTCAAAATGGCTTTTCTGCATATGTTTCTGTAGGTTCTGGGCCTGATGGTCCAATACGGCGTATTCATGGGTATGGATATGGCGTATCCATGTCACAGTGGACACAGTTTTTGGTCAATCTTGTTTTAGTCGTAAAAACTAAACCGTAAAAAGTTAGAAGTCGTACCCTTATACCGTTGGAAAGCTAATTGAGTCTATTTTATGTCAATGATACTTTCAAAAGTCGAATGATAATATGTTTTAATCAATTTATTAAGGAATGACACAAGGTCATTTCTGGTCATACGTTTCCGCAAAAGTTTTAATTCTTGGTCAAATTTAGAGTCTGGAAAAGGGGCGTTTCAACTTGGTATCAGAGCTTCGGTCTAAGAGAAGTAGGTTTCCAATATAGGTTACCTAAACTTAAACCACTTGTAGATGCGTATGTTGTAAGTTTAAGTAACGAAGAATGTGAATGCCTTAGTTATAAGGTAGTTAAGTGCTTGCGGCAAATAGAATGAGGATGCTTAGACATATTAATGATTATGCAATGAGGATTGGTCATTGATTATATGACTTTGATTAGAATGTTAAACGCTTGTTGAAAAAGCTTTAATTGAAAATGTTGATGTAATTATGTGATGTAGGTATAAGAAAGTTATTTATATGTCTAAGTGTTATATAAATATAGGAAGGTATGATATTATGAGAGGTATGAGTTAAGTAAGATGCTTAAGATTGCATAATTGATGAAGCATGATTTAAAAATGATACTAGACTAAAAGATTATGAATGTGGTTAAGAAGGTGAAACACTTACAGGAGAAGTGTTAAGTATAGAAGTATATGTTTATGAAATGCAAGGTCTATGGTAGGTTATTTAAATATATAAGCGATATAAGATGTGTATGATGGTATGAGTTTAAGAAATGCTTGAGCAAAGATAAATGCATACGAATGCATGTTAATAAGTAATGACGAAGGTATGTAAGTATAAGCTAGATAATGTGAAGGTATTTGAATTATGAAGAAGTTGTTTAATGAAGAATTATGGTATTGGGAGTAAACGTTTGTAAGAATTGCTAATAAAGGGTTGAAGTATGATAAGTCATATAATGTAGAAAACGTAATAAAGTATAATGTAATGGTATGACGTGAATAAGTATGAGACGTATATGAATGATAAAGAATGAATGCAATCTCGTTGATATATGAAAGAGATGTATGATAAGTAATGGATAAATAAATGTATCTTGAAGCAAGCCAAATGAATAAATGATAAAGAATGAGGCTTATATACTTGAAAAGTTTAACGGATTAAAAGCAAGTATTGGTATAAAATTGACCATGAGGTCAACGTAGAGTTGACAAGAGAATAGTAAATGAAAGGTAAAAGCGTATATGTATATGTAATACGTGAGAATGACAAGTATTATTTAGATCTTGTTTAATTTAATGAAAGAAGATAAAGCGTGAATTAGAATTGCTTGAGGCAATAAAAGTAAAAATGAAAAAGTATATGATTAGAAAAGTATGTAAATGACTAAAGGGGTAAAAAAATGATAAATTCATATTTAGCTTGCATCCGGTGTGAATGTAATGGTATCCCTTGGGATAGCATAATGTAATGGTATCTTTCGGGATAGCCTAATGTAATGGTATCCTTCGGGATAACCTAATGTAATGGTATCCTTCGAGATAGCCTAAGAATGTTAATGGTACCACAAAGGTACGGTTAAAGTCCCTTTAATGGGAATGTGATAATGATTTGGATCCAAGGCTAAAAGAGGTAAAAAAAGTAACGTGAGAAAAAGTAAAAGAGTAGTGGTCGATAAATGTAAAGTATGAAAAAGGTTAAAAGTTAAAGCGGGTAATAGGAATAAGAGTGCTATGCCGGGAGTGTATAAGTAGGATGGTTTATAATCTCATTATTTAAATGAATTGAGATGCCTCTTCATTTAAATAATGAAATTATGAATCATCGAACCATAATTTATACTTCCTTATCTGCATTGATTGGGACGCTTCTCAATGTAAATAAAATGTATAGATAAGTGGGTTTATATGTTCTCGCACAACATGTGAGAAATTAAAGAAGTAGAAGATGAGGGTCTAAAATTTGTTAGACGTCGTAGGAAATAAGATAGGCGAAATAAGAATTTAAGTGCGACCTTTGGTAGAGACTTTAGAGATAAAGCTAAGTCTAAGAAGTTAGGAGAATAGGACTAAGGATGAAAATTGAATTGATGTTATAATATGCCTTATGGCATGGTTCTAATGTAAGTAATGAATATAGTGGTCGCTAAATTGTATTAGCACCATTATGTAAAATGTGAAAGTATTGGTTAAAGTTTGAATTTATGAAGTTAAAGGTATTGAACTTTCAAGTGACCTATAGCCGTGTGGAGAATTATTTAGAAAGAAGTAAAGAAAATGAAGTATAAAAGCAAAAAATATTAAAGGAATGGTAAAATGGCAATGATAGAATGCGAAAGTATTAGTTAATGTTTGACTTATGTAAAGTCAAAATAGTAAAATTATCAAATGACATGTAGACCTTATGGAAAATTTTAGATAAGAAATAAGTAAGAACGTAACGTTAAAGTGAAAAGGTCAATATAATGATAGATTGGCAATTGTAAAATGTCACTTAAATGACGATTGTCACAAAAAGAGTGTAAATGTGATAGAAATGAGCAAGAAGTAGAACGGTTAAAGGTAAATAAAGGTGTTATAGCATGGCTAGAGTTGCAAAACTATATAAGTTGTTGCAACTAGTTAAGTATATGTTTAAAAGTGTTAAAATGAATGAGGGGTAAAGTATAACCAAAATGTGGTTAGTATTAGACGAAGAGATTTCGAGAACGAAATCTAAATAAGGGGGTAGATTTGTAATACCCCAAAACCGGGTTTTAAGTATTTAATTGCTAAAAGGCCATTAGGTAAGTTTGACTATGACTTTAATAGTCATAATGTGCTAAGGGATTTAAGCTTATGGTCGTCATAACCAATATGAAGTATTGGTAGCCTAGTTTGGATACGACGTATCCATGAGTATGGATACGGCGTATCGGTTGAGTCGGCTAAAGTAAATGACTAAACTACCCTTTTTGATGAGTCACCACTTCACTTTAAATATATGAGCCTCTAGATATTTCCTGGATTCTTCCACACAACTCTATATGTTTCTTATGTTGAGTCTGTGTTGAACCAAAAGAAAGAAAGGAGAGAAACCATGGATAACTTGATGATTATTTGAGAAAGAATTAAGGTCCCATTCAAGGAGATAAGCCCTATCTATGTTCCTACACAAGTAAGTAAACTGTATTTGAGTTAATTGAAGGATTAAGGGTTAGGATTCCTATACCCAAATTGGGGGTTTTAGGTAATTGGGTTACTAAACCAAGTATTAAGGTGTTTTTGATTATGGGCTAAGGTTAATTGATGATTAAATGTAAAGTAATTTGGAATATTCATTCATCATATGATCATGATGTGATCATATGATGATTAAGGATGAAAATATGCTAATGGGTTATATAAACCCTTATTATAAAATTCCTTAAATGTGTTAATAATATGTGATGATTATGGAATTAGGATGGCAAGCATGGATGATGGTGATGCTGTTAATAATAAACTTAGCTTTGGAGCTAAGGTAAATAAACCGGTTATAATGTGCTATTATATTGATTTTA
>BQNB010070620.1:0-33062 GCA_026074375.1 Tanacetum coccineum
ACGATGAATTTATCCTTTTTTGGGGCATTCTCGGATCGAAATGCATCTTGTTCTATGATCCCTAACGGTTATGAAAATAACAAAAGTCAGAATATTCTAGTTAGTTGCTAAAAAAAGGAAAAAATGCAAAAATATGTGTAAGAATAAGTGTATACATTTAAAAATGGTAAAAATGGAACTTTTCGAAGCTATTGATTCTTTAATTCCCCTCGATGAATACTTAGCTACTTTTTGAGGTAATTATTCGAGGGGTATCAACATTCTTAGTTTTCTAAGTGCTTACTTATAGCATTGTGTGAGGACACGACAATATCTTAGTGTGTGGGATTTTGGTATGTGTTTAATTACACATACCTTTGACCACTAAAACCAGACTTAAATGACAAAAAACGTACCAAAAATACATTGTATTTGTATGTTTTGCATTTGTTTTATGCAGGTAATGGATATCCAAGAAAAGAACAAAAATTAAAGCCAAATCGATAAAACCGAGCACGAGAACGGAAAGACCGTGAGAAGTCAACAAAAGTCAAAAAGTTAAAGTCAACCCCGGGATGAGGCATTAGAAAGAGCATCAAAAACTAAACCCGGAAACCTAAATTGCCAAAAGTGGGCCCACCCGTACCCACCTAGTGGGCCCGGGACAGCCCACTTATACTTTATAAGCCTTAAAGCATAAATAAAAGCCCAAGTCTAATTTTTATACACCCGACCCAACAATGATCCCAACACCACACCCTTATAACCCCGTTAATCCACTACCCTCTTTTAAACTTAACCCCGTTAGTCCTTAAAAGGACTAACGGTGTAAACCCAACCCAAACTCCATGAAACAAAGATGCACCAAACAAGGACTTTCCCTGCAATACACTTATACACTTTCAAAGACCATTCTTGCCCATTTCCTAAACTTTCAAAAGCAACGGGAACAACTGTACATCTTTTTGGTTACCCTGTCTCCACTACCCGCCAAATAACAGACCAACACTATTCCTCTTTCTTCTCCACTTTGTCTACACACCCCACACCTTATTCCACCAATTGCCACCTTGGCAATCCTTTGCATCCCTATTCGTCAAAGAGAACAAGACAAAGATTTAAGGGCTATGATCATTTGGCTTGGAGGACACTCAAATTTGATGGCTAGGATTGCTTTGTGACCTCTCTCACACAAGAAAAACAGCTGCAAGAGCTCTCACAAAGAAAGCACACCTCCTAGAATCTTCCTTCGATTAGTATAAATAGGCTCATTTGTAAGCCTTTGGGCATCTAGTTTTTTAGTAGTTTTCAGCTTATAATTTAAGTTTTTCAGCTTATTGTAATGTTTTCTTAAAAGCCTTGTAATGATTTTAAGTTTAATGAAAGATTGAAGTTTTTATGTTTTACCCCGTTTTTAAGTTAAAGTGTTTGATTGTTTAAAACTGTTTTATAAGCTCTCAAAAGCTCTTTTTTATAACCTTCTTAAGCTGTTACTTAAGTCTTACAAAACTTTTTCATAGTTTGTAAGGTTTAAGTTTATTTTACCAAAAATCACTCAAAAAAGCTTTTTGGATGATAAGCCGGATTTGGATGGGCTTATGGACACTACTAGCTTATCTTTGATAAGCTAGAGCTAGTAGATAAGCTCTTTTGAGCTCATTTGCCCTGTTTTGAGCAAGGGCCTTTGTAAGTTTCATTTTTCCATTTTTAGCTTATTTACTATTCAACTGCTTATTTGTGCTTATTGTCTGCTTATATTTGCTTATTTGTGTTTGCTTAGGATGTTTAAAGCTTATTATGCTTGTTTTATAATTTAGAAACCATTTGTTTGAGTTTTCATATAATCTGTCTTAAAATAGCTTATAAACTAGCACAATCTGTTTTAGCTTATTTGATTGTGCTTTTGCTTATTGAGATTTTGTGATGTTTTTGAGTTTGTCTAAGTGCTAAAATAGGTTCGGAAAAAAGGTCATAGGCCTGCATTTGTAAGTTTTGTGTTTTGTCAAAACTGTCAAATATTGCTAAGTGTTGAAAATTTTTGAGAAAATGCTTTTTCATTTGCTTTTTGTGGCTTATTGTGAATTTCAAAATGCTTTTTGATTTTTGATTCTTGTTCTTTGAGGTCAAATCTTAATCTGTTTGTAGGTTATATAGTCATAATGATCTGTTTGTTTGCTTATTTTTAAGCTTAAAATTGGTGTTTTGTTAAGATTGCAAAAGTTTGCAAAAATTTGTCTAATTGTTGAATCTGTGTGAGATACCCTTTTCATGAAGCTTTTTAAGTGCTTATCTGAATTTCAAACTGTTTTTTCATTGTTGCTTATTGTATCTTTTTGGCCAATCTTTTTAGTGGTATAAGCCACTAAGCCATAAGGATCCTTTTTCTAGCTTATTTTTAAGCTAGAAAAGTCCCTCTTGGCCTTTTTGCTTATCAATTTTGGCCAAAAAGCTATTTGCTTATTTAGGCTTATTAGCTTATTACTTTTGCTTATTCTAGGTTTAGTTTAGGTTATTAGGTTAGTTTAAGCCCAATTTAGCTTATTTCTTTCAGTTTAGAGCTTATTTTAGCTAATTTGCCTTGTAGCTTAAAATCTTTAAGTTTCATAGCTTTTTGATTAAACTGCCATTCTAGCTTATTGTAGTTGCTTTTTTTAAGTGCTTTTTAGATATGCCCATTAACCTGTCTTAGCTTAATTCTCTTTTGGGTTTGCTTATTAGGCTTAAATTAGCTAAACAGTTAGCATTTTAGACAGTTTAGGCTTATTCTGTCACTTTCTTAGCTTATTTTAGTGCTTATTCGTGGGTTATAAAAAAAGTATTTTTGTAAAAAGTGCTTATTTTTAATCCCTTTAAAAAGTTGTAAAAAATGGCTTTTAAAAAACATTTGGGAATTAGGGGAAGTCCCAGGTGAGCAATGCTCGAACCCGGTACCTCACCCCTATTCACCAAACGTTTTACACAACACACACACTACCAACTCGCCCTTGGGTCTTTTTCGGTTTATGTTTGCAAAATCTATTACTTATACACATTTTGAGCTCTTTTGTATAATAAGTTGTTTTAGCTTATTTCACAGCTTATTTGATAAGTTGTTTTCACCAACTTATTTTTATTAGATTCCTCCTTGTTCAATACACTTTTGCTATTTTTTTCAGACTTTTATTAAATAGTTTAGTATTTTTAAACATTTAATTTTATTTAAATCGTTTTTAATTCATAAAAAATTATAAAAAAGTCAAAAAAATATAATTCTTTTTTAGAAAATTTTCTTTTAACATTTAGAACCTAGGAAAATTAGATTTGCTTTCGTAAGGTTAAAATTGCAAAATTTGTTTTTTTAAAGAACGGGATTGAATCCCGTTCACGTTTTTAGTGTTTTTAAGCCCTAGTCACTTCCGTTTTTGGTCTAGTTTTCTTTGTTCTAGCATTTTAGTCAATTAAGACTTATAAAAACCAAAAAGATCATTTTAGGACTTAATTTTGATAATTTAGGGTTTTTAGGTCCCGTTTAGGATTCCCGTTTTGCGTTTTTAGTTAAAATTTGTCTTACCTTAATTGTTTTTAAGTTTTTGCCTTAATTTTCCCGTAGTTTTAGATAACCAATCATAATCTTGTTCCATTCAAGCATCGATTCTCAAAACGCCTCTCGACTTTCAATTGCATTCCTCGTTGGGGATAACGACCCGGGAATCATACTCCCGGATTACTATAATTGTGATTTTTTGATTCTTACCCTTATAATTATATATTTATATTTATATATATTTATATATTTATATTTATATATACTTTAAAAGGTGTGATCAGAATTGATCAGTTTTTGGCGCCGCTGCCGGAGAGGATTGTCTACGATTGTTGAGCCGACACTCTTTAAGAAATAGCCGAACACGCTAGAGCACTCAGACCTTTAGATAGGGATTTAAACTCTGCCTGTATGTATGTTCAACGAATTCAGGAGGTGCTAGTTTATGTCACGTACACATGCCCTAGTTTAACAAAACCTAGTAAGAAATTGGTTGCGGTCACACTATTCAACAAAAACAAGAAAGTTAGGTTTACCGAACTTGCCACATCATCAAGTAACACTCATAAACAGGCAGATTCACACAAAACACAATATTCTAACAAACTTGTGTTGCCTTCTACAGGAATGAAGAGTTCTACTAGTGCTAGCAGATCACAGCCCTTAGACAATACCAAGAACAATAGGATCTCGCGAACAACCAGTAGCAACCCGAAGAATAAAGTAGAAGACCACCCTAGGAGCGTTAAATCTAATTCAAATAAAAAGAATCGTGTTGTTGAAGCTGTCTGTAATGTGAATGTTAAGCATACAATGTTAATGCGAATTCTGAGTTAATTTTTGTTAAATGTAATCAATGTATGTTTGATGCAAATCATGATGTGTGTTTTCTTGAATTTGTTAATGATGTGAATGTGCATTCTAAATCTAAATCTGCTAAGAGTAGCAAAATAAAGAAAACTTGGAAACCTACTGGTAAAGTGTTCATTGATATTGGACATAGGTGGAAACCTACAGGACGGACCTTCACTATAGTTAGAAATTCATGCCCTTTAACTAAGATCACCTCCACTAAAGTAGAGCCTCTTAAGGAAACAACTTCAAAATTAGTAACTACTCCTAATCCAGAGATTAAGATATACCGTAGGAAACCAAAGTTGCAAAATCGGTAGATTTGAGCAGTGAACCTAGTATCTTAGGATCTAAGCCCTATAACATATTGGAACCCAACAAACATTAGGGATCCAGTGTTTCCAAATCTCCATCTTCTTTACTTGTCAATTTTAGGTTGTCCAAATTGTTCTCTGGTATTTTGACTCCGGATGCTCCAAGCATATGACAGGAAACCGCTCTCAGCTCATCAACTTTGTTCACAAATTTTTGGGTACTGTAAGATTTGGTAAAGATCAGATTGCAAAGATAATGGGCTATGGTGACTACTAGATGGGCAATGTTGCGATTTATCGGATTTATTATGTGGAAGTGTTAGAACACAACTTATTTTCCATAGGATAATTTTGTGATTCCAATCTAGAAGTAGCTTTTCGCAAACAAACCTGCTACATTCGTGACTTAGAAGGTGTTGACCTACTCAAGGGATCAAGGGGCTCAAATTTATATACTTTGTCACTGGAAGATATGATGCTATCCTCTCCCATTTGTCTTCTGTCTAAAGCCTCAAAGACCAAGTTTTGGTTATGGCATCGAAGGTTGTCACATTTAAACTTTGATTCTATCACTGCACTAGCTAAACAAGGACTGGTCCGTGGGCTGCCCAAATTAAAGTTTCAGAAGGATCACTTGTGTTCTGCCTATGCTCTAGGAAAAAGCAAGAAACACTCCCACAAACCCAAAGCTAAAGACTCCATTCAAGAAAAGCTCTATCTGTTGCACATGGACCTTTGCGGGCCAATGAGGATTCAAAGTATCAATGGCTGAAAATACATACTTGTTATTGTTGACGATTACTATCGGTTTACTTGGGTAAAATTTCTAATATCGAAGGATGAAGTTCCATAGTTCGTGATTAAATTTCTCAAGATGATTCAAGTTCATCTCAATGCGACAGTCTGAAATATCAGAACCGATAATGGCATAGAGTTTGTCAATCAGACTCTGAGAGCTTACTATGAAGATGTCGGGATCTCACACCAAATATCGATTGCTCGCACTTCACAATAAACCGACGTTGTCGAAAGACGAAACCGAACTTTAGTGGAAGTTGCACGTAGGGGTGCTAGTAGGGTCGGGTTGACCCGACCCGAACCCGATTAGGCTTATCGGGTCGGGTTAAATCGGGTTTAAAAAATCTTGTCTGGTTGTTTTGACCTGAACCCGATAACCGATAGTGTTATCGGGTCAGGTTCGGGTTAAATAATTATTTTTATCGGGTTATCGGGTCAACCCGATAAGACCCGAAAATCAATTTTTTATTTTTTAAGTAATAATTTCTAAAATTCATGTTCTGTTTACTTTGCTCAGTTTTTGACAAAGCATTATGTATTATAGGATATAGTTATCAAATATTGCATTTAACGACCTATTCGTGAACATAATTTTGTAAGTTTTCTTATACATTTTAAGTTTGTGTAATTTCTTAAGATATTGTTTAACTTAAATGGACATGTCAAAGCATGGACAAAATTGCATAGCAATTGTCTGTTTGAAAAAAAAATTGTCGTTGTTTGTTTTATTAATTAAGTACACTCTGTAATGTTCTGTAGACTTAAATCTTTAAGTTAAGCTCATACTTGCTACACTCGTTAAGAACATGGCTCTGAAAAAACATGATTTCCATTATGTAAATTTAAAAGCTAAGAAACCAAATATTTTGCATATCTTATCGATATGTGTCATGTTAGCCTTGAAATTTATTCTAGTACATTCATATGTTTAAGAACATGACTACTGTTTAATTGCTACTCTAAATTTATCAAGAGTTGAGAATGAAATAATCAAACAAATCGAGTGTTCAATCGTTAAACTAATATGAATAAAGTAAAAAGATGTTGATTCAAGTCCAAAAGTTTTAGCCATGATCTGTTTATTCATAGTTAATTATGATATATATGTTGCTTATACCCGATAACCCGAATCACCTGACCCGATTTTAACCCGACCCGAATACACCCGAACCCGATAACCCGATTCCTTATCGGGTCGGGTTGCGGGTGAGGTTTTTAAAATCAAAACCCGACTCAACCAGACCCGACAAGACCCGATAACACCCTTAGCTGCACGCACCATGTTGATATTTTCTAAGGCTCCGTTATTTCTCTGGGTAGAGGCGGTTGCGACAACTTGTTTTACTCAAAACCGATCATTAATCCGTAAACGTCACAACAAAACACCATATGAACTTCTCCATAACAAGAAACCCGACCTATCTTATCTTCATGGCAAGTAGAAACCTAAAGCGGATATTGGAATCTTTGTCGGTTATGCTCCTGCAAAGAAGGCTTTCTGAATCTACAACAAGAGGACCCGTCTAATCATTGAAACTATTCACGTTAACTGTGATGAGATGATAGTGATGGCTTCTGAACAATTTAGTTCAAAAATCGGGCCTCAACTCTTGACTCCTGGAACAATCAGTTCAGGACTCGTGCCAAATCCTCCTTCTCCACCTAGTGTTACTTCTCCAGTTCCTGCAGTTGTTGCTCTAGAACCTGCTGATTCAACTGGTACACCTTCCTCAACTACCATTGATCAAGATGCACCATCTCTAAATACTTCTGAAACCCTTCAAGAAACACAATCTCCAGTAATTCCTCTCGGTGTTGTAGAAGAGTTTCATAATATTGAAGTTGCACATCTAGATAATGATCCCTTCTTTGGTGTTCCAATTCCAAAACCAAATTCTGAAGAATCATCTTTAAGGGATGTTATTCATCTACTGTGGACTCAGTAAATCAACCACCTGAACATCTCATAAAATGGACTAAGGATCATCCGTCGGGTATGTCATTGGCAATCCCTCACGACCTGTCTCTACAAGACATCAACTACAGAACGAAGCCCTGTTTTGCTACTTCGATGCTTTCCTTACTTCCATTGAACCAAGTAATTATAAAGACGCTTTGAAGTAATCCTGTTGGATTGAAACAGTGCAAGAAGAATTAAATGAGTACGAATGACTTAAAGTATGGGAGCATCCCTTGTCCAGATCATGTCATGATAATCACTTTGAAGTATATTTTCAAGGTTAAATTAGACGAACTGGGAGGTGTATTGAAAAAAAGGCTAGGTTGGTAGCAAGGGGATAACGTCAAGAAGAGGGGATCGACTTTAAAGAATCTTTTACACTGGTTGCTCGACTAAAGGCTATAAGAATCTTTATTGCATATGCCGCTCACAAGAACATGACAGTCTATCAAATGGATGTCAAGACTGCGTTCTTAAACGGTATACTTCGTGAAGAGGTCTACGTCAGTCAACTAGACGGGTTTGTAGATCAAGATAATCCCAACCATGTGTACAAGCTGAAGAAAGCTCTTTACGGGTTAAAGCAGGCTCCACAGGCTTGGTATGATTTTTTATCATCGTTTCTACGATCCCAAAAGTTCTCTAAAGGTGCGGTTGATCGTACATTATTCACTCAAAAAGCAAGCAAATATATTTTACTGGTACAAATCTATGTAGATGATATAATATTTGTTGCTACTGATCCCACACTTTGTGAAACATTCTCTAAAATAATGTGTTCAAAATTTAAGATGTCAATGATGGGAAAAATGTCTTTCTTTCTAGGACTTCAGATTTCTCAAAGTCCCAGAGGCATCTTTCTTAAATTAATACAAATATGCTCTTGAAATAATCAAAAAGTATGGTTTGGAAACCAGTGACCCGGTAGATACTCCCATGGTGGAGAAATCCAAACTGGATGAAGATCCACAAGGGAAAGCAGTTGATCCTACACGTTATCGTGGAATGATTGGCTCTCTTATGTATCTGACATCCAGTAGACCAGTCCTTGTATTTGCTGTTTGCATGTGTGCTCGATATCAGGCTAAGCCTATCGAAAAGCACTTACATGCAGTTAAGCGAATCTTTTGATACCTAAAAGGAACAATTAACATGTGTCTGTGGTATTTGAAGGATTCATGTATTGCACTAACAGCTTTTGCAGATGTTGATCATGCTGGTTGCCAAGATACCAGAAAAAGTATATCTCGAAGTATGCAACTCTTGGGTGACAGAATAGTCAGTTGGTCGTCTAAGAAACAGAAGAGCACCGCCAACAGAAGCTGAATACATTACCTTATCCGGATGTTGTGCTCAAATGCTTTGGATGAGATCACAATTGACATAATATGGCCATGGATTCAATAAAATACCTCTGTACTGTGATAATAAAAGTGTCATTGCCTTATGTTGTAACAACGTCTAACACTCAAGATCCAAGCATATTGACATCAGATACCATTTCATCAAGGAGCAAGTGGAAAATAGGGTGGTTGAGCTATACTCCGTCAGAACGGAATATCAACTGGCAGATTTCTTTACCAAGGCATTGGGACGAGAAGGACTTGAATTTCTTTTCAACAAGCTTGGAATGAGAAGTATGTCTCCTGAAACTCTAAAAAGACTGGCAGAAGAAGAAGAAGAGTGATGGTGGCACATCTTCTTGTATTCTATGTATAAATATATAAAAAAAATCAGAAAATACAAAAATATGTTTTTCATGACATGTCTTCTGAAAATCGATAATGTTTACGGCTTTAGAAATGTCATTCAATAATGATACGAAGCTGTAAATAAAGTTCGAGCAGAAGTTTTAAATGTTTTCAAAACATGTCATTGGCTTGCAGTTATTTCAGACTGCAACCCGTTCTTCATCTTAAAGGTAAGTATTTCATCAAAAAGAAAACTTGACCTCACAACGTGAATTAAGTTTCTCGGGCATGATCTACTTTATGATCATGCAATGGCTTGTGTATACTTTGCTACACAACCCGGGCTTTCTTAAAATGAGTGTACGTGTCAGTGCATTTATTTTTCAAAATAAGAGAAATCATATTTTTGTTGGTGTTGTATTTCAAAACAAATCAGTCATATCAGTTTCTTATCGAAAAAAGATTTTAAAAGAATTTTCTATCACTCAAACAATGTATACAACTCTTTAAATAAAAAACAGGACATTATTTGAGAGGGAGAAATGTGCTAATAATTCTTTTAAAACAATCTTTCAAAATAAGTCACAGAATAAACGGATAAAGTTTTTGAATTTAACGGATCACGATTTGAAGGGGAGTTAATTTATTTTAACTCAAAGGGCTTTAGATGTCATTTGTTAAGACTTTAGGGACTTAGTTGCAATTATTAATTTCAAGGTTAGTGGCTTAGGCATAAAACTACATACGACCGATATTGCCAACACCTCATAGTTTTAAAAGGCTTAGGATTTTTTGGAAATGATTACGTAGTTTTAGAAACCTTGAAAGTGATGCTATATTTCTGATTCATCTAATGTTTCCCCGATCGGCTGATCACTAAAGTAGTTATATTGATAAAAGAGGTACACATAGGTATGATGATTCCTTTAGATAGTTAGTATCATGCAGGAAGAAATGTCTACATCTGAAACTTAGTTGACTTTGATGTTATCATTACGACTACTTATAGAGTTTAATTGTCTACATCCGGGACTTAATTGACTTTGATGATACGGTTTTGACTTCTTGAAACGGATAAATTGGGTACTTCGAGTATTTGGGCGTTATACAACAAGACTTCTTCATATGGGTATTCTTATTCAAATGCGCTTGGAAGAAAGCCTTGAATCTACTCACAAAAGGATTGCTGGTTTTGGGGGAAGCTATGGAAGCTTCTAAAAGAAGAAGAAGCATGCTTGAATACAGAATTCAACAACTTTTCAAAGGTTCAAGTAAAGGATCTAGTATTATTCTAGAGGTTCCCGATGAGCCAAAGAACAATTTTGGTAGCTCAAGCACCTCACTTTCTGAATCTGATGATGAAGTTCAAGACGTCTACAGTGATGAGGAAAACAAATCTGATGCAGAAGTTTCAGAGAAACAAGCTACCGGCTTAACTCTGTCATCACTGAACTTGATATTCAGTCAATGGTGGATGTTCCCATTCGTCAAGAAGACCCATTTGTCTAAAGAACTCCACACATTGACACTGTTATCTCAATGGTTACTGAAAAGACAACATCAACCCCGACACCACCAACCACGCAAGCTCAAGTTACAAACGTATCCGAATCTGACTCGTCCTCGAAATTTAAGCAAAGACTTTCAGAACTTGAAAAGAAAGTTGAAGCAATGCCAAAGAGAGCTTGGACAAAGAAAGATCAGAAATGGATTGATGAAATGGTATAAATGATTGACAACCTCTTGCTAGAAAGACGGTTCAAGTGAAGCTTGAAATGCTGTGTTGGTGGGAGGACAAACGAGACGGACTACAGACTGCGTATGCGGACAATCTGACGTTTTCATTTTGTCATGCTAATATTGAGGTCTAGTTTTGTTCTTTATCTTGTGAACATGCATATACGTAGTGTAGAACATAAAATAGGATTATATAGTGTGTGAGTATGAATTTTCATGAATTTTTTAGTAAATTCAAAATCTGTCAAATGAACGTACTCAGCACTATATAATACCCTAACTAATTAAGGGAGAGCATTGAAATGTTCCTAATAAGGTGATGTGTTTCAAAAGCTTTAAATTTATAAGACTAGAATTACCGATTAATAAGTGGAAATACACGGGTAAAAGTATAACCCACGTAGGTAGTATAATATTTTTGGTAAGACCAGGTCGTCCATAGGGATTTGATTATGTTCGTGTAATCAAAAGTTTTAAGACAAAACTTAAAGACTTTTTCAGATGAGATATGATTGATGATGGATTCAATAATAATGGAGAATGACTACTTGGTTAGTTTCATATAATTCATAAGCAATAGTAATGATTACGATCTTTAACTTTTAGGACTTAACTTATAAAAAGTTTTTTTCGTCAAAAAACGTCTTCACAAATTAACTTGTTTTAACTTAAGACTTATATTAGTTAACTTAATCAGATGTGTCACGTAAATAATCAAGTTACTATTATGTCAAATCTATTTTGTTTATCAATTAACGTAAGCAGATTTCTCTAACCAAACGATAAAGACCGTAGACAAATCTTTAAAACAATATAGCACACAATGGGACTTTCGACCTATACCATTATGTGTATACAATCAAAGTTGATTAACAAAGTTGATAAGATTAGACACTATAGGATTTCAACACAACCTTAAGATTAAATAAGATCGTAATCACACCAAATACTTATTTATTATATTAACATCACCGAGTAGACATAAGGAGCTTAGCCACTCATGGCTATGGTGTTCATAACTAAGTAAAGTAGAGAAACAAGAAACATACGATAATCGGATTAGAGATGGATTGAACACAACCCGTTTACAAGTGCCGAATCGTACTAAACCCTTATTTAACTAAATACTATAATGTTCTTCGTCTTCGCCAAAATTTCGTACTTAATTCCAGAGATTTAGAGAGAATTGATATGGAGAGGAATTGATATAGAAGTGTGGAAAGGCTTGATTTTCGTCCTCTATTTATAGGCTGAGTAGGGGTAGAAGTGCGGCGCATATTATAAAATATGCGGCGTACTTAGCCTATGTCGGTGGAAATATCATTAATGCTTTGAAGGGAAGTGCGGCGCTCATTCTTGGAAAACCAGCGCACTTCATGTCTTTAATGGCTTCATTGAATTCGTTGATAAGTGCGGCACACACATAAGATTGTGTGGCGCACATTCTAGTGATTTTTGCTTTTATCATTTCTTTTCTTCTAACTTGTCTTCCGAAGAGCATAAACACTTGTATATTTAATCATTTTGAGCACTAGATGTCTTCAAGTGAACCTCCACATATTTCATACTATTAAGTACCAAAAGTTCACGAGAAATGATGAAATATATATAAATAATGCCGGCGAAAACATGTATAATTTAGGCGTTATCAAATCCCTCCACACTTAGCTATTGCTTGCCCTCAAGCAATTAAAGCGAGAAAACAAGATCATTTATCGTGGACGTGAAGAAATTATTTTTATACAAGAGTTTACTGGTTTTATAACGTTTCAGGCAAAGATATATAACTAAGCACCTCACATAGGAAATGTGTTTATTTTTAGATTCACTCAAGTCACTCATATAGGGTTTATATTTGTGAAGTCACTCAATTTGCACAGACATAATCTAGATAGCTACCATAGGCTTGTACAAGACACATAAACATGTCCGTTGCAGCGTGTGCACCTAGACAAAATCTCAAAGAGGTAAAACGTGATAATGATGTGGGTGAGTATGATACATAATTTCATGTGCTAAGCCAGAGCCTTATAACAACTTCATAATTTGAACTTTATTTGTTTCTTTTCTGATATATATATATATATATATATATATATATAGTTAAAATGAGAAGTGATGTTAACTATTGAATCTATTAATTGACATGTGATTTAATTAATAATAGATACATGACATTAAATCTTATATATAAAAATTGATAGATAACCACTAAAAAGTTAATACGTAACTATTTATAGCTGATACATATGATACATAATTTTGCTTAACAAAAGACTATCAATAAAAATAAACATTTTATTCGCATATTCAATGATACACTCTTACAAGTAAAATCTGAATTAACAAAAAATTGTTAAACTATGATACACAACTGATACATAAGAAACTTGTAATCGTAAAAATAGCGAACCAACTGGTCGTACACGAACCAAAACCTTCAAAACTCGTACACAAACCAACAACTCGTACACGGACCAAAAACTAATAAATAAATGTGACATTTGTGCAATTTTTGTTGCTTCTCATTTTAACAACTTTAAGCACCTACACCATTTTAACTAAATTATATATATACTTTTATTTTCAGCACCATTTTAAGTGCGAGAATTATGAGAATTTTCAAAAATATACATGTACGCCTTCAATAATTGTATTTCTGTACATATATTCTAAAAAGAACGAGCCCAAAGTATAATAAAGATGTATTAACCATTTATTAAATCCGATTAGAACATTGGTTTGTATTATTATGCAATGATTTCATTCTCCGCTCGAAGAGCAATATCATACTTAAGAAAAGACTATAGCGGGGAAACCCCAATAGATACCGCGCGATCAACCACTAGGGGAGGTAGGTGGGATTTGTGGTGGTACGGACGTAAGACCTAGGACACATAATTCTGTCATAATTAAAAGAATCCTTCCGCATAAAGCCATATTACCTTATTTGCTGATTTAATCATCATACTTATGGATTATAAGCAACTGGTCGATCCACTTTTAAACCCCAGCTCATAGAGACCTTTGAATTATTATTAACAATATAACATCAAACAAAAACAAAACAAACATTTCAAAAGAATACATAAAACATATAAACCTGATACATCTTTTAAACTAATTTAATAAGAAAAAAAAACCAACGTTAAAACAAAGACTTGTAAAAAAATAAGACTTTAAAAATTTACATACAACAAACACATATAAAATAAATATAAATTACTAACAAAAACATTAATATTAATAACTTTTAAATAAAATAAAACCTACACTACCATTTAAATAAAATACTCATAAAAGATTTTATAAAATAAAATTTAACAATAAACATTTAAAAACTACCAAACACCAACAATACATTGATTAAAAAAACCAACAATAAAAACACACAACCAAAAGTCACAAACAATTAACAAAAATTTACAAGCTTTAATTACAATTTAAATTTTCAAAAAAAACACAAAACAGAACCTAAATAAATAAATTTTAATTACTAATTTAATTAACTTTGTAAATAACAAAATTTAAAATAGAATTAAAATAAAAAAATTTTAACAAAAAACAAAAGAAAAAATAATTAACAACCTAAAAGTTTAAACAACCTTTACTAACCAAAAACTTAAAACCAACCCACTTTAAACACTACAAAAAAAAAAATAACTCACTACTTAATAACATTACAAGCCCAAACCCACTTAAACGCAACTTTTATACCCACCCACTTACATAAACCGGCTTAATGTGGCACATTTTATCACAGTATCCACTTGTTCTACCTATCCAAGTGGAAATTAGTAGTGTAAAGTGTTAGTATACGTTATTTGTTAAAAAGTATTATCTAGAATTCATCATCACCCTTCTTACAAGTGCTTTTCTAATCCTATAGATCTAACGACGTTCAAATAAAAAAACCGATTCTTTACTTGCACCTTTGGCATAAATCTAATGTAACTAGTTAATTTAATTTATAATAAAATAATATAATCTAATTCTGCTTTCAAAAATTAAATTCCCCGCACTAAAACATTATAAATAATAAAAGATTTCGAACCACTTAATAAAAACATAACTTAAATAATAAATGCAATTTAATATAATCCCGAACCATACATAAAAATCCTATCCTATAAAATAAAGTCCAAAACAATGCACATGCCAACGTACTATATCCTAACACAACAAGATTTAAAGCAACGAGAAAATTGTATTAACCATTATTAATCCGATTAGAACATTGGTTTGTTTATTAAGTGCAATGATTTCTTCTCTCGAGGTGGCATATCATTCTTAAGACTTAGGCGGGACTTCTTCTTAAGACCTAGACACATTAATTCTGTCATAATTAAAGAATCCGCATAAAGCATCCTTATTTGCTGATTATAATCTATCTTATGGATTAAAGCAATGGTGATCTTGTTAAACCCTAGCTCATAGAGACTTTACCCACTTACCGCTTAATGGCAATTTATACACTGGTAGTCCACTTGTCTAACTATCCAATGGAATTAGTACGTTATTTGTTGAATTATCTAGATTCACCTTCTAGTCAACACGTTCAATAAACCATTGGCAATATCTAATTAACTAGTTAAGCCCGAAGCGTATCCTAGACACAGATTTAGCAGGACAATATTTGTGATCCTATGATTCTAGATGTATAAATCACTATATGGAGAGCTATCCGAGACTCTAGATTACTTGGTCCGTATCACTAGATCCAGTTGAATGATAGGTCGCATACAAAAGCACGTAAACAAGTATAAATTGATAAACATAAACAAGCATTCAACGATAAATCAAGAAATCGAGATAAACAATACCAAACATTCAGATCATCATAATAATGGCTAATACCCGAAGGTATTAGCCTTCAAGCATCATAATAAATACAAGAGCAATTATTTAGCCAAGGTAAAGTAACCGAGTTAACGAATGATACCAAAAACTGAACGATTACTAAAGTATATGGAATTACACGTTGTCTTCTATGGATTGGATAACGTTGCTCGACCTCTTCTGCTCTTTTTCTCCTTTGAAAATCGACTTTTATGGTTTAGGTATCGAGAATATGATTTAGCACACCTAAAACTCATTTTTTTGAGTTTTGTATTTATAGGGTCTGGAAGTCAGTTCGATACGGCGTATCCAAGGGATTGGATACGGCGTATTGGGGGTTTCTTGGAGTAGGGACCACGTTTGATATCTTCCAGAATAGTCACATACTATATCTTCAATACGGCGTATTGATTTCTTCTGGATACGGCGTATTGATCTTCTTTCCTTTGTGGTCTTTGGTGAGTGCAGGCACGGATACGCCGTATCTTCCTTGATGGATATGGCATATTAGTCTTCAGAATAGTAATCTTCAAAATATCTTCATTTAAGCTCCAAAATGCGCGCCTTTTGCTAACTTTCACCAAGTACTCCATAATTATTGCAATTCTCAAATATAAACGATTAAGTAACAATTCTTTGCAATAATTATACAAAATAGGTTAATACCATGGGATAAATGATCTTATCAAATAGACGTTATTTGATGTCATCAATATTCAATGATACACTCTTACAAGTTAAATCTGAATTAACAAAAAATTGTTAAACTATGATACACAACTGATACATAAGAAACTTGTAATCATAAAAATAGCGAACCAACTGGTCGTACACGAACCAAAACCTCCAAAACTCGTATATATATATATACATATATATATTATATTTATAATTATATATATATTAGTATATATTATATATATAATATTATATATTATATATACATATATAATACATATATACTTTCATATATACATATATATATACATTATATATATACATATATCATATATATCATACATTTATATATAGGCTCCGATTTCGTTCGAGAAGTTTCTTATTTTGAGAAGATTGAGAAATGCTACGTTTGAGCAAATTGCGTTCAGAGCTTCTTGAGAGTTGATTTAATTGACCCTAGACACATACCATCCCCCCGGTAAAACATCATTTAATACAGTGAATCAAAGCTATAAATCACCAAATATTGATTTACAAATCATTGTAAATCGAGTTATGGTATTGTTCCTTAAATTTGTATTAGGAAAGATTCGTATTTTATGTTATATTGCAAAAACAAAGAGATTTGTGAAAACATTGAATGGAATTTTTTTACTTATTATTGAATTATAATACAATTTAATGAGTTTTATGCTTGAAAAAACTTGAATCAAGTTTAAAAATCTATCATTTTTGAAAACCTTCTCAAAATCTTTTCAAAATAAAAACCTTTGAATCGATCCGGAATTTTTATATTTATATATACTATATATATATATATATTTTATAATATAGATATTATATTATATTACTTATATATATATATATATATATATATATATATATAATTGACACCAAATACTTCGATAACTTCATGCTGGCACAAAGCTGAGATATTAAGCACATGGTTCTTGAGATACTTGGGGTATTTTAGCACTGAAAGCGAGTACTGCAGATAATGGGATACTTGGGGTTTTTATTTTACCTCTTATCATACGATATTGCCTATAAATTAACCTCACTTCGGTCTAGTAAATGATGATTAAACACAAGTTCTGAAGCTACTAAATTACAGGCACTCTCATAAAATATGCAAAAGATAT
This sequence comes from Tanacetum coccineum, assembly GCA_026074375.1. Lineage (NCBI taxonomy): Eukaryota > Viridiplantae > Streptophyta > Magnoliopsida > Asterales > Asteraceae > Tanacetum > Tanacetum coccineum. The sequence continues at coordinate 17,514 of BQNB010070620.1, forward strand.
GCATCAAAGCCTAGAATATACCTCACAGTTCAATGGACTGAATTTTGTGCTAGTTATGATGTTAATCCGAGTAGGATTTGCCTTACTAAGTGTATACATTTTTTAGATTTTGGAAGAAAAGCAAGTATTAATTTTGATTTTTTTTATATTATCAGTTGAAAATGTGGCTAGATTGCAGGGCAAACATAGAGAGAAATGATATATTTAATTTTTCCTATTTGGCTCTCCTCCACACTTAAGTTGAACATTGCCCTCAATGTAAGAAATGATAAAAAATAGAAAATAGGGAAAATTAAGGGAAACGATACTTCCCAGGGCATAATATGATGTAACTACTAGAGCTTGTCTTTGAGAAAACGCCATAATTTTCCGATCTATTATACATTACTTGTAAAAGAGTAAACAAACAAAACATACAAAAAAGAAATTTTTTTGTGTTTTTTTAGAAAAGAGAGCAGAGGAAGAGGAACTCATCCACACTTAAGTTAAAGCACGGGTTACCTCTCGAGAAGCGCTTTCTAAGGTTTAGTTTTTGTAAAAGAAGGGAGTGACTTCTTCCCTTTGGTCATTACATTCTTCGTGGAAGAGTTTGAGTCGATGGCCGTTAACAATGAACGGCTTTCCATCTTTTCCATATAGTTCAACATATCCGGATGGGTATTGATGATTTACTACGTATGGTCCAAGCCATCTAGATTTGAGTTTTGGTTGTTTGAATTTGTACTTAGAGTGAAATAACAGCACTTTGTATCTATTTTTGAACTCTTTTCTCATTTTGAGTTTTCTATCGTGCCAGACTTTGGTTCTTGCCTTGTATAGACGAGAGTTTTCATACGCTTGATGTCAGAGTTCATCTAACTCGTGCAACTAGAACATTATCTTCTCACCAGCGGCGATGAGATCTGGATTAGAGTTTTTTAGTGCCCAGTATGCACGGTGTTCGATTTCAAAAGGTAAATGGCAGCTTTTACCATATAAGAGTTTGTAAGGTGTGGTTCCGGTTGGTGTTTTGTAAGCGGTTCTAAAAGCCCACATAGCATCATCGAGCTTTCTTGACCAAACAGCTGGATTGTCTTTAACTGTTTTTTCAAGGATTCTTTTAAGGGCTCTGTTAGTATTTTTAACTTGTCCGCTTGTTTGAGGATGATATGATGTAGAGAAACAATGGGTAACTCCATATCTTTTCATGGTTTTTTTCATTATTTTGTAGCAGAAATGAGTACCTCAGTCGCTTATGAGAGCTTTGAGCATATCGAAATGGCAGAAGAGTTTTTTCAGGAATGAAATAACAACTCTGGCATCGTTAGTAGGTAAATCTTGAGCTTCGGCCCATTTGGAAACATAATCGACAGCGACTAAGATGTATTCGAATTTATATGATTTCGGGAATGGTCCCATAAAGTCGATACCCCAGATGTCAAAAACTTCACATACTTGAATGCTATTTAAGGGCATTTCATCACGTTTGGATATATTCCTAGTTTTTTGACATACTTCGCAAAGACGAACTAGAGTATGAGCTTCTTAAATGATTGTTGGCCAGTAAAAGCCTAAAAAAACTTTTTTAGTTGTGGTGTTTGGTCCATAATGTCCAGCAATAGGTCCGTGGTGACATTGATCAAGAATGGTACGAGTTTCTAGTCCTGAGACACAGCGTCTGATCATACCGTCTGAACATACTTTGAAAAGATAAGGATCTTCCCAAAAGTAGTTTTTAAGGTCAGTAAGAATTTGTTCTTTTGTTGGTACGTCATTTCCTTAGGTATAATATCACCTACCAAATAGTTTGCAAAGTCTGCGAACCATGGTGTGTCTTTGGTGGTTATTTCCATAAGAGTTTCGCCAGGAAAGTTACCGTCGACATCACTGTCGTCACTTGTCTCATCATTATCAATCCGAGATAGGTGGTCGGCGGCAACATTTTCTGTACCTTTTTTATCTTTTATTTCGATATCAAATTCTTGCAATAGCATAATCCAACGTATAAGACGTGGCTTAGCATCTTGCTTTTTGAATAGGTGTCTTAAAGCTGAGTGATCGGTGTAGACAATCGTTTTGGATAATATCAGATAGGGTCAGAATTTGTCAAATGCAAATACTACAGCCATAAGTTCTTTTTCAGTAACCGTATATTTTTGCTGAGCTGCATTAAGGGTTTTGCTTGCAAAATAGATGGGATGAAAGTGTTTACCATCTTTTTGTCCTAAGACTGCTCCAACTGCGAATTCACTTGCATCACACATAAGCTCAAATGGAAGGTTCCAATTTGGGCTTACGATCACAGGAGTACATGTGAGTTTTTCTTTTAATGAATTGAATGCTTTGTGACATTCATCATTGAATTCGAATGGAGTATCTTTTTCAAGCAACTTAGTTAGAGGACGGGTAATTTTCGAGAAGTCTTTGATGAAACGTCGGTAGAAACCGGCATGTCCTAGAAAACTTCTAATGCCTTTGACATTAGTAGGGGGTGGAAGCTTAGAGATTACGTCGATTTTGGCTTTGTCAACTTCAAGGCCTGCACCGGACACTTTGTGTCCAAGCACAATTCCTTCTTTAACCATAAAGTGACATTTTTCCCAGTTAAGGACAAGATTTGCATCTTTGCAACGTTGAAGTATTTTATCGAGGTTGTTTAGACAGTTATCGAAGGAGTTTCCAAAGATGGAGAAATCGTCCATGAATACTTCCACGGATTCTTCGATCATGTCATGAAAGATAGCCAACATGCACCTTTGAAAAGTAGCGGGAGCATTACATAAACCGAAAGGCATTCGCCTATAAGCGTATGTTCCGAAAGGGCATGTGAAGGTTGTTTTTTCTTGATCCATTGGATCGATTGATATTTGAAAATATCCAGAAAAACCATCGAGGAAACAAAAATATATATTTCCTGTGAGTCTTTCTAACATTTGATCCATGAATGGAAAAGGAAAGTGGTCCTTTGCGGTTGCTTCATTGAGTTTATGATAATTGATGCATACTCTCCAACCCGTAATGGTTCTTGTTAGGACAAGTTCATCTTTTTCGTTTATGACAACTGTAATACCACCTTTCTTGGGTACCCAGTGGATGGGACTTACCCAAGGGCTATTGGCGATTGGATAAATAATACCAGTGTCGAGAAGTTTAATGATTTCTTTCTTAACTACTTCTTGCATGTTTGGGTTTAATCGTCTTTGTTTTTAACAACTAGTTTTTTGTCTTCTAAGAGTTGAATTTTATGTTTACAAAAAGACTGACAGATTCTAAGAATGTCTGTTGTTTTCCAAGCAAAGCCTTGCTTGTGTCTTTTTAAAATAGAGATGAGCTTACTTTTGTTTTGCTCAGAAAGCTGAGATGATATGACTACAGGAAGAAAAGAGGGTTCTTCCAAGAATACATATTCCAAATGATTGGGAAGATGTTTCAGTTCAAGATCTGAAGGAGGTTCTTCAATAGATGTCTTGATTTTATAATCGGTGTTAAAGGTAATCTTTTCGAATGGCGGTTCTTCGGATTTGGATTCAGATTCATAGTTTTCTTTGATATTCATAGCCATGAATTTATCGAATTCATCAAAGAGTTTTTTTCAAGAATAGTTCCCTCGATGGAATAAAGAATTTCACTCCCTTCATCGAGAAGAGAATCGAAATCTTCTTCTAAGACTTCATCGATAACATCAATGCTAAAACATGTATCGTCATTTGAATAAGAGTGTTTCATTGCGGAATCGATTAAAAAGGTCATTCGTTCAGTACCAACTCCAAGATTGAGTTGTTTTTGTTTTACTCGAATTATTGCATTGACAATATGGAGAAAAGGTCTCCCTAAGATTAGAGGAACTTTACTGTCTTCTTCCATTTCAAGAATAACAAAATCCACAGGAAAGGTGAATTTACCAACTTCAACGAGCATATTTTCGGCTATTTCAATAGGGTGTTGGAATAATCGGTCGGCTAACCTTACGCTCATTTTAGTAGGTTTGATAGTTTCAAGATATAATTTAGTGTATAGAGAGTATGGCATGAGATTAATGCTAGCACCAAGGTCGGCTAAAGCATTGCATGAGAAAGCTTTGCTAAAAGTGCAAGGAATAAGGAAACTTCACGTTGTTTTGGATCATAGCATAACTTTCATCGCATAGGAAAGCAGATGAGATTTTTTTAAGCTTGTGCTTATTGCTTACAAGTTCTGAGAAATTTGCCATAGTTCGGCATTCTTGCTAAAACATCAACAAGAGGTACATTGATTCGAACGGCTCCAATCATGTCGATGAATATTGGCCTTCCATTTTCTCTTTTCGAAGGCGTTGAGGATATGAAATCTTTTGTTTGTATAGTTTAGGTATCAGAGTTTCTTTGACCGGTTTTCGAGTTTGAGAATTCGTTTGAGGTGTAGATTCTTCTTCTTCAACCTCACTATCAAAATTGTTAAGAGTTTCTGCATCATTTTGTTGATCATTTGGGTTAATAGGTGGATCATAGGATTTACCACTCCGTGTAAATACATCATTTACATGCTCATTTCGAGCTTGTGGTGGTTGATAAGGTTTGGACAAGCTACCTTTTAGGTTTGGTTGAGTGTTACTAGGAAGAGATCCACAAGGTCGACCAGATTGCTTATCAGCTAATCTGTCGAATTTTGCTTCAAGGTTTTGGATTAAGGCTTGATGATTTTTGGTTGTTGTTTCAAATTTAGTTTTTAGTTTCATAAAAGTATCTTTGACAAAAGAATTGGTCGAGTGTGAGATTTTATGAATTCGCTTAACTATTTTTAAAGGTCGGGTTTATCATTAGAGTTGGATTGATAGTTGTCTCGATTATAATCGTTTCTTTCGCTTGAACGCTAATTATCGCGGTCACGGTCGCGATAAGCATTGTAAAATCGAGTACGTCGGAAGGTTTGCATGAATTTTGCTTCTGCTTCAGGAGACATAGGTTTGTCATCTTCGTCATATTCGAGTATCAAGTGATTTCAACGGGATTGCATTTCTTTGTACTGAGCGTCCATTTTCATGGTCATGGCATCCATTTGAGTCATAATTTTGTCAGTATCAGAGTTACTGCTACCTTCATCGGCGAAAGTAACAATCTTATTTAGAGAAGATTTTATGTTTTGGTTTTTAGCCCAATCAAGCTTGAGTAAGACTTTGTCTTCGAGGAGTTGATAAGCTTGGTTTGGTGTTTTTTAGAGGAAAATTCCACCAGTTGCGGAATTAAGAGCTTCTTGGTTATTTCGTTGAGACCGTGATAAAGGATTTTAATGATATTTCCTTATGATAGATTGTGACCATGGCAATTTCTGAGCATTTCTTTCATACGGAGCCAAGCTTCGGTTAAGGTTTCGTTTTCATGATGAGAAAAGTCAGATTTCTCCAAGGAGTCGATCGAAAAAAGCTGGGGAAAGAATCAACTTTTAAAGGCGGTGTGAAGTTCATCCCATGTTTTGATGGTTCCTTCATTGAGTTCGTCAAGCCAAGATTTTGCTTCACTCGTGAGTGATAGGGGAAACATCATTAGGCGGACGACTTCATATTCGGTGTCTCTATATTTAAACATATCACATATTCCAAGAAATTCGTGAATTTGTTTGTGCGAATTAGTTTTTATTCTACCATCAAATTGGTTTCCTTTGACGAGAGTCAAGTGGTTACCCTTAATGGCGAATTCGTTTGCGGTTTTCGGAATGGTAATTGCAGAACTGGGAGTCTGAGCGACAACACGGTCAGCAGCCCACATAGGTTCGTCATCCATTGGGTTGTACTTTTCAAGGATATCAAGAAAGTGACAGAAATAGTTGATTTCAAGAATAGGAAGGTATAAACTTCTTGGTTATGCTGGTCGTTCGTCTCTTCGTTTGAAAGGGACTCTCCTGTTTCGTCGACGAAGTCTACGATTCAGGGTACGTTCAGGTTCAGATAAGGGTTCGATAATTTCTGAGTTGGAAGCACGTGTATACATCTCAAGTGAACTGTTGGATGATTTAGAGAACGTTTTTAAGAGAAAAAAAATGTTTGACTGCAGAAAGTGTAGTGCACTTCCTGCAACGAGAGTTACAGCAACCAAGCAGATTGATTTTTAGGAGGAAAAAGCGATTAATTTTGTTTTAAGAGATAACAAGATATGATTATAGAACATTTTAAAATCCTTGGCAATGGCGTCAAAAACTTTGATATATTTCCAAAGCTTTAAATTTATAAGACTAGAATTACCGATTATTAAGTGGAAACACACAGGTAAAAGTATAACCCACGTAGGTAGTATAATATTTTAGGTAAGACCAGGTCATCCATAGGTATTTGATTATGTTCGTATAATCAACAGTTTTAAGACAAAACTTAAAGACTTTTTTAGATGATATATGATTGATGATGGATTCAATAATAAGGGAGAATGACTACTCGGTTAGTTTCATATAATTCATAAGCAATAGTAATGATTACGATCTTCGATTTTTAGGACTTAACTTATAAAAAGGTTTTTTCGTCAAAAACGTCTTCACAAATTAACTTGTTTTAACTTAAGACTTATATCAGTTAACTTAATCAGATGCGTCACGCAAATAATCAAGTAACTATTATGTCAAATCTATTTTGTTTATCAAATAACGTAGGCAGATTTCTCCAACCAAACGATAAAGACCGTAGACAAATCTTTAAAACAATATAGCACACAACGGGTCTTTCGACCTATACCGTTATGTGTATACAATCAAAGTTGATTAACAAAGTTGATAAGATTAGACACTATAGGATTTCAACACAACCTTAAGATTAAATAAGATCGTAATGACACAAAATACTTATTTATTATATTAACATCGTCGAGTAGACATAAGGAGCTTAGCCACTCATGGCTATGGTGTTCATAACAAAGTAAAGTAGAGAATCAAGAAACATACAATAATCGGATTAGAGATGGATTGAACACAACCCGTTTACAAGTACCGAATCATAATAAACGCTTATATAACTAAATACTATAATGTTCTTCGTCTTCGCCGGATTTTCGTACTTAATCCCATAGATTTAGAGAGAATTGATATGGAGAGGAATTGATATAGAAGTGTGTGAAAGGCTTGATTTCCGTTCTCTATTTATAGGCTGAGTAGGGGTCGAAGTGCGATGCACATTATAAAATGTGTGGCGTACTTAGCCTATGTCGGTGGAAATGCCATTAATGCTTTGAAGGAAAGTTCGGCATACATTCTTGGAAAACCGGCGCACTTCATGTCTTTAATGGCTTCATTTAATTCGTTGATAAGTGCGGCGCACACATAAGATTGTGCGGTCCACATTCTGGTGATTTTTGCTTTTATCATTTCTTTTCTTCTAACTTGTCTTTCGAAGAGCATAAACACTTGTATCTTTAATCATTTTGAGCACTCGATGTCTTCAAGTAAACCTGCACATATTTCATGCTATTAAGTACCAAAAGTTCATGAGAAATGATTAAATATATATAAATAACATCGCCAAAAACATATATAATTTAGGCGTTATCATAAGGCTTGCTAATAATCAAAACATTTTTCTCCCCAAACTGTTTTTCAAACATATTTGAATCAATTGATATCCAAAATATCAAGAGATTTGACATTTTTGATGAGGGGAGAAAATGTGATTAAAATATATGAAACTTGTAAAGATGTGATCTGAATAGACTAATGTGTTGTCTCCTCCCTCACTGTGCAAAACTCTTTTGGTTATCGATGCACGTGTTGAGGGGGGGCATTTCTGAAATGCAAAACATCAAGGTATAAAATTTTTTGATTAATATCACTAGTACCTTGATTGATTTTTTCAAAAGATCTTAATGGCTACTGTGGAAATACCAAAAGACCGACCATGTACTTAATTTTATAGAGTTATAAGGTGATTAAGGTTAGGTATTTGTTTCATGATCCAGCCAGAACTAGAGGGATCTACCTATAAACATTCCATTAGATAGAATAGAAGTCCTTAGGTATGATTTGATAAAAGGAGTAAAGTGAGAAAAGGGGATAATGCCAACTAAGACAGAGCTAGTACTGGAACAAACCCAACAAGGTGCTAGTTATGAAGTCTTGGTAAGCATTGAAGGGGTTGAATAATAAAAAATAAATGTAAAGATAAAGGGTGAAAAGAAATAAGCCCTCCTTACACTAAGGCAGAAACCGGGTTAACACATATGCTATCAGAAACACTAAGCTATTGCCTGGTATTGAAGATAGACATCATGGACCTAGTGATGCAATGCACAATCCTCCCTAGCCACTCAAGGTCTCTCAAAAGACTGTTGTTTCATTTTCTCACTGAGATAAACACATTTATATCGACTTTCTCACTCCGATTTAGTTGGTATTGAAAAGGTGGCAGTCTACTCCATCCTTCTATTACTATAACAAAAATGCACTATTGAGTCTAGAGCCAATAAGAGATCATCAATACATCTTATTAGGATACTACTCCAATATACTTGTTATTCATTATCTATGAAAACAAAGTAATATCTTAAGAGTCCTTTGCATTATCCTTGTGATATTGCTAGAACATCAAAGTGATACTTAAGTATTCACACTGATGATGAAAATCCTTCTAGAGCCAACATCAAACAAGCTCTGCGGTAGGTGACTTGTGAGATCCTACATGGATCAAACTTGTGACACTGGATATCGATTCAGTCCAGACTATGAATTGACGATTGACGAATTTTGAAATGCATAAAACTCTCGATGTGTTGCAAAACCACTTTAGCAAGTGACACATTGATTAATTTTCAAATGAATTTTTGATTCAATCGGTGAGACAGTAACTCACCGGTTCACTTATACCGTGTTGTCTGCTTTGAGACGCTTCGGTAATAAGAACGAAGTGACAAAGACACTCTCGTCCATATATGTTGTTTATCACTAACCCATTCATGCAGGTTTCCTGACGGGGGCAACAGTTAACCGATGACGAGTCGAATTCATAGCCACATGCTCATACTCAAGCAACAAATGTAAATATATGATGAAAGCTCAAGTACATGATACAAAGTATTCTGCTACTCTGATGCCCAAAAATCTTCCTTGAAGTCAAGAAGTATTCAAGATAAAGCATTTCAAAGGAGACAAAGCTTTCAAGATAAAGAGAAGTATGAGCATGTTGGTCCGAAGCTCCAAAGATCACAAGAAGGAAAAAGATTACAAGATGATGATAAGAGATGATGTATGGCTGATGATCTCAAAGAAGCTCAAGATCACATGCAAGTCAAGCTGAAGGAACAAGCTCGAGCCTAAAGTCTAAAGATCATTACATATTTCACAAGATAAAGATAAAGACTATGAGCAAGAATGAAGTCATTCATAGAATGATAGGATTATGATCATTGTGAATTGGAGTGACCTCCCTTAGGGGGAGATTGTTAGAATACAAAAAAGTCTCGGTCACTTCTAATATATTAAGTCATAGCTCGCAGTAAATGTTTTATTAAGTTAAGAAAGGAAACGGGCCAACCCATGGACTATCCATGGGTTACACGCCCCAACCATGGTTGTAAGAAGTATATAAATCCTCTCCTTTCATGAAGGGTGTTGGTTTTTCTCATAATCTAATATTACATTGTTTTTCTCTCTAGAAAAGCCTTTCATTTCTTTCTCTCTCTAGAATCCTAGCCGAATACTTCATTGTTGTGTGTTATTGATATTCTACACATTTGATCACTTGTATGTCATATAGTAGATCAGGTTGTATAGAAAGGTTCTTGATGTTTAGATTAGGAACTTGTATCTATTTGACTACTTTGTCATGGATCTCATCTTTTAATATTGTCATATAGATTATACGTTAGATGGTTTATGTGTTTAGGCCATAAACACAAGGTTTGTTATGTTGCACCATAATGCATAACGAGAGTTTTAAAGGGTGGTAGATTGGTTATAGCTAAGATTAGGACTCGACATCTAGCTTAGTGTCAGAAAATACTGTAAGCGACGTGGTTTATGTGTTTAGGCCTTAAAACACAAGGTTTATTATGTTGGATCATAAAACATAATGGGTTTGGTTGTACCCGAAGAAGGACTCAACATTTAGCTTAGTGTCGGAAAATAATATAAGCAACGATGTAAGGTTTTCTCCGCCGTAAAGGGAGCTTATTGACTAGTGAAGTAACTCTCGAGTTGGATACTCGAGGAGTGGAGTAGGGCGAAGAGGAGCTTCATTACCAAACCACTATAAATCACTGTGTTTGGTTTTTATTTTCTTTTACCTTTCACTTTACTTATATATTTACATTTATCGCTTTACTTTTATATTTGCATTGTGTGGATTGTTGCGTATATTGTGTTAATTGTGATTGTGTAGTACTTTGTAGTTAATATTGTGGTTGTACTTGTATTTTTATGATATGAGCTAGTTATTGTAAATCTATTATCAACACTTCTCATATTGCGTCTAACTTGATTGGTGATTTGATACGAAAGATTTAAAGTTTTTAAATGGAAACGTATTCACCCCTCCCCCCCTCTACGTATTCCACAAGTGAGACTAAAAACTTAAAATGACATGAGCATATCATTGACCATGTAAACGACATGTAAATAAAGACATAGGTCAAAGATACGTTTGTAAGCAAGGGTTCCTACGGAAATGAACATTTAGCACATAAAAATGGCATGACATTTATAAAACCAACTCAATAAACTTATAATTAGTTAAAAATGTCACAAGTTGCTATCAGTTGCTAACCTGAGCTAGGTAGTTATCACATCTAAGTTCTAGAATTCGTTTCATTGAAATCCATACAGTATTGAGGAAGTTATGACTTACCAAAGTCTAGTTAAGATTTCTGGCAGAATATGCTTTTTGAACTTAACAAGAAAAGTTTATGTTTTACCCTTTTCCACAAGGATCTTACTTGTAAAACCTTATAAAACTCTAACACAAGTTAATATGAGTGATATAACTTCTCAAAACTCATGTGCATATAGAATATATCATTGTGACCTTAAGGCGTCTTGTAGATTTAGGTCGCGGTTAGGTCACACTGTTTATATCAAGCTTGATTTTTTACTCTTGTTACTATCACTTGTTGAGGTGAGTCTCATAGCCCTACTTTACTTATTTTGAACTACTATAGGGTGATAATACATGCTTATTTATTTTTATGGACACAATTACTTTAAACATTTACATATTACCTAAGTTACACCTCATTCCACTAAGGCCCTACTATCATGAACCGTTAGTTACGTGAGTAAGCATAAATGTTATGAATAGATCTATTGGGTTGACACCCTCGTTTGGGTTTGTAGCGCTTGCATGACTAGTTTTTCAAACGGATGCATAATCATTTGAGGGACTATAAGTGCTCTCCGAATGGAACATTTACAAGGGCACAAAACAAACAGTTAAGGATTCGGTTTCATGAGCTTAGTGCAATAGTAATACTTTTCATGATATTGTGACTTGTGAGTGATATAATAGTCGTTAAATCTTGTGGTCCATGTCACTATTTACTTAACATTAAACCTATGAACTCACCAACTTATGTTGACCCGTTTTAGCATGTTATTCTCAGGTCTTAGTTGCACGTATCATGGATAGCATTTGGAGCATCATTTTAGAGTCACATTTTGCAGACTCATTTCATCGAAGATTTCTTTGCATTACTAATAGAGTTTGGTTATGTATAAAAATTTGCTTTCATTTATGTTGTGAACTCTTAAAACTTTGCCCTTTTGTTAAAACTTTATTGTTGTAATCAAACGAGTATTTTCAATGAGTCACATAGAGGTCGTTCAATATAACTTGTAAATTTGTTCCATGAAAATCATGCCATTGGTATTCGCAAAGTTATTTCGTTATATATGAAACTGCTAAGTTATGATAAGTGATTTTCGTCATTTCTAATGCAATATTTATTTGATATTTAGAGCCACAAATAATTGCGTGTGTCTGATCTGTCATGTGCTTTGATTGTCCCGTCTCTGGTAAAAATGTTGCAAATTTTGTGTTGCCTAGATTCTGCTATTTAAGTTTTGCAAATGATAAGTTACAGTTTGTATCTAAAAAAAACTAACGTTGTGTGAAAATGAGCTCTTATGTATGAAATTTTGCTTAAATTTGATCATCAGTGATTACATTATATGGTTTGTATAAGTTGTATTGATGGATTCTTATTTGTTAAGTACATGAAGTTATTGTCTTGTGATGCCCGAAATAGGTATGTGTTCATAATTGTTAGATTTCGTGTGATGCGTATACAAACTAATATTTTGTTTTGTAACATTGTGCAATGTTGTATTAAATGTATTTTTAGGTTGATTTTGAATTGCAAAAGTTGTTTTGGATGTGTTTTTATATTTGGATATTTATTTTTAGCTTACTACTGCTGTTGTTGGTGTTGGAAATCTGTGCATAACGCAACAAAAAGATTTCAGCATGTATAGTGGTTGCAGCACATGTACGTGTTCAATTTTAATATGCTAATAGTTTGGAATGGGTAACTTTAGCTTGGCAGTGGTGTTGTAAGTGTGGGAATTCTGAGCATGAATTGTTTCACAAATGTTTCGGTGGAATTGTTGATTTTCGACGGTTCCATTTATATATAGGTCTTAATATAATGCACTTACGTAGAGAAAGGTGGAGAACATAAGACGATGTGGGTAAGTGAGTAGACTTTGATTTTTTAGCATTTCGTATTTAGATGATGAAAAAGCCTGAATAATGCTATCGAATATATAGCAGTATCAAATATTTATAGATAGTAATTAGCATATATTAAGCTCTGCAACAACGCGCGACCGACTAATACATCGTTAATTACATTATAAATGGTAGTATATAGGTGTATTTGTGTGTGACCCCATAGGCTGACGTATCTCCGACTATATAATTATTTATTATGATATAAGCACTTCTAAATAGTTTTAAAACTATAGCGTTACTTTATTAGAGCTTAAATTTTTGCATCCACAATGGTAGGTTTACAAATTGTAAAGCTGTTTATAAACTAAGTCAACATAGTGTGTAGAAGCAATGTTTTTAAACCCGTGTCGAATCGGTTGGTTTAACCAGTTGAACCGTAAACCGATTAGGAGATCGGGCCAGATGTGACCGGGTTTTTGTTTGTTTAGGAACCGGATTGAACCGGTGGCTTTTCATTGACTAGGGTCGACCCGATTGAATAAACTCGACCGGGTCATAACTTTTTTTCTTTTTTTTTCTTTGCTTTGAACAGCAAAAACATTTTCTTTTCTATGAAACTAACAATACTTTTTTGTCATTTCATTTTCGCTACACTCAGTGTTAGGTTAAATTTTATATTTGTTGGTATAAATATATTGTGATTTGGAAAGTTTAAAGTTTAATTGAAAAGTTAAAAGGTGTGACTGATTTGTTTAGTTTAGGTAAAACAACAAATTAGATTTATAAACTAATATTGGTATTATATTTGCTTGATTTAAAAAATTAATAAACAAATAAAAGATTTTAAAAATACCGCAATATAGCATGTTAGTAGAACTATAAATCTGTAGTTACTTAGAGGTATAAATTGATTGTTTTTGCATTTTTTTAGTATTGTTGATATGAAGTAATAGACTGAAACCCAAGAGTTAAAAATTGATTGTTTTTGCATTTTTTAGCATTGTTGCTATGAAATACTAAATCCGTTCCAATATTATTGTCTACAGACAAAATTACGCAGTTTAAGAAAAATATATTAATTACTGCTTTGGTTTCTACGAAAGCAAAAAGAAAAAACAATTTTATCCTTTGATAATTAATTAGCATTTTCTTTTATTTTTGTAAATATTAATTTAGAATAAGGGTAATATGGTAAACTTAAACAAATCCAACTATTATTTTTACTAGTGGACAATTATTTTGAGATATAAAAAAAGAAAAGATAGACAATAAAAATGAGACAAAAAGACTAATAGACTGGAACCCAATAGAGTCATTTTATTTTATCGGTTCAATAATTGAATGTAATATCGAAATCGGACATAGACATATCAGAGATGTTATGAAAAGTATACATATATATAGATCAAGTTTGATCCGACGATTAAACCAATGACCTAATAAATCGACAATTTAACCAAGTCCATTAAAAAAGTAAGCGTTACAATATTAGATAAACTAATTAAATACACTAATTAATATTATTTTTAAAACACCTTTAAAATAAAAAATACATATTATTATACATATTATACAAACTAATGAAACACATAAAGCTTCATACAATTTATATGTCAAGTTCATGCTTCATATAGTTTGAAAATCGGACCGGACCAACCAGTTCATCCGGGAACCAGAGTCGCCACTAGTTCGGCTAGCTAATAAAAGCCGTCTGAAAAGGAACTTAGTGGACCGGTCGGAACCGAGAAAACCGAATGAATCAGGCCGGACTCGGATTAGTTTATTTTTGTTTTTTTTTCTAGTTAATCAGTTCATCACTATTATCTTGTTTGCCTTTGCAACGCACGAATACCCCGCTATTATTTTTTGAAAAGTTAAGTATGTTCACATGTTGTAATGCTTTGCAAAAGCGTTGTTTTATATGAAAGATAAGACTAAGATTACGATATTGCCATTGTGCCAAAATACATGTTGACGAAACACGTGACGGTCCCTCACAAAGAGGAAAAAGATAGAGGCTGGAAAGAGTAAATTGGCCCCATCACAGTCGTTACTTTCTACTTCCTTATCTTTATTTTAATTCTTTTTAACGAACGATTTATTAAAAAAACTAATAAGGAGCTAAAAAACAAAGATTACATAATAACAAAAGAAAGGTTTTTAAGCCAATCTTTCTAGATAAAATTAAATCTACCACTATGTTTACATAATTGCAAGGAATGAGCCGCAATGTCGTCGAAAATAATTGATTTGGAAGGAATGAAAGAACCAAACACTAATTTATTCCGAAAATTCCAAATAGTCCACCAAGCAATATAGAAGACACCTTCAATAAGCAACTTACGTTTGGAAGGAAGATTAAGGCTCGAAATCCAAGCTTCCCATTCCTCATAAGAAGAGAATTTAAGGAGAACTAACATCCCACCAAGAAGCAAATTTGTGATAAATGTCACACGCCATAGAGCAAACGTAGAAAAAGTGATTAGTAGATTTTGCATACTTCTCGCAAATCGAACATAGAATAGAATGAATATCTAACCCTCTTCTGGATAAGTTAAGACGAGAGGGAAGAAAATTCAGCTTAATTTTCCAAGCGAGAATGTTTACCTTAAGAGTGACAATCTTCCTCCAACGAAATTTAGAAGAGACCTTAGGAAGCAAATGATCATCAATAAATTGTCTATAGCAACCGTAAACTCTCCCGTACCAGATAAAGACCAAAACCATCTATCCTTCATGTTGGGAAGCTGTAAACCATTCAAAAAATTCGAAAGGTCAAAGTACTGTTCGAGCTCAACACCTCCTCTAGGGGGACGACGTAAGGAGGAACCAACATTGGCGTTAGCCAATTTAGATGCAACACTTACATGCTTACAAGATTCCAGCTTAAAAACACGAGGGTAAAGGGATTTAAAAGCTTTATCTCCTTTTCAAATATCTTCCCAGAAAGAGGTATC